>JAHPZR010054354.1:0-18324 GCA_019787425.1 Platygyra sinensis | reverse complement strand
GAGAGAGAAAGCGAAAAAAAAAAACAAAAAAACAGCCCTCCCCGGTAGGATCAGGAAAATAGTACACTGCATTCGAATCGCGTTTCGTTTGCCTTAAAACCTATAAACCAAATTTATCACTGAAGATAATAAAAGCCATTCGAGCCAAGCCGTTCGGTTAGCGCGATGTCTGTTGCCTGACAGTTTCGCGATACAAATCGGGAGTCACGTTGCAGAACCAGACACATTCGAATATACTGAGGACATTGTATCGACGAACAGTAAACGAGACGACTTGAAGCATTCCTTATTTTCGGTCTGAGTTTTTGAGACACCAAACAAGCGGGCGAGTATTTATCATGCATCACTAGCTTGTGAACGAGAATATCTTCCGGAGTATTTTTAACGCAACTAAAACTGGTAATGGTTTAATGAAACAACGAGAACTAGCAATGGATTTAATAAAATAATGATAACTGGCAGTGGGTTTAATAAAGTAATTATGTATATTCTCCCCTCCAAGAAGAAAAGGGAAATACTGTTTGAAGCAACTAGAACATGCGTTTGGTTGAAACTTGATGTTTGCAGCATGTGTGCCTGATTTGCAACACAACCGTGACCCAAGTGGTTTAATAAATCATCACAGCAATCAGGTTAAATGCCCGGGGTGGGGGGGGGGGGGGTGTACTCCCTATAATGGCCTACACGGGGAGGCTCCGCCCGAAAGGGGTACCTTTTTTCAGGCTTCAGGTATATAAAAGGGTAGGGATTTCACAAGTTGAGGTATATAAAAGGGTAGGGAAATCGGTCATTTAGGCATTTAAAAGGGCCTTTAATTATAATATTTCGAATAGACGTCCCTTACGGCTGTATCAGTTTATTTATTAAGCACTACATGAAATTGAGAACAAGACTTCCCATAGTAGGTATGTGAAAGGGGTACCTTTTTTCAATAAAAGGTATATAAAAGGGGTACCTCATAAATATTCTTGTTCTTCGGCCATTTCAACTTTACAAGGAAAAGAAAACAACGGCGGTTACAAACATTATCCATAGACAACGCATTTATTAGACCATGCGTTGTCTATGGATAATGTTTGTAACCGCCGTTTGTTTTCTTTTCCTTGTAAAGGGGTACCTTTTCTGCCAAAATAGTATATAAAAGGGTAAGGGGTTGGACCTCGGGGCGGAGCCTCCCCGTACTAAACTTTGTTAAATAGCCCCCCCCCCCCCCCCCCCGGGGGGTTAAATGTTTTGCCAAAGCGAACAGTGCTTTCACCTTTTTCTTACATTGAAGGCATGTCAGGTTTATGGTTTACCAATTTAAGACTCTTTCCTTGTTTCTAAGCGAGTCGCAAAGCGTATACCGTCTTCGTCGTCCACGTCTTCTTCGATCACGTCTCCTTCTTCCACGACCCGACTCGATGTTTCTTCATTGTAATGTACTGAAATGTTAATGCTATAATTTTGTAAATAGTGCACAACAATAAAAATCTGAATCTGATAGCGCTCTGAACGATCGAATTTAAAGAGCCTTCCCCTTCTACCGCTAACTGCAGCGACTCAACATCACACGAAGATGATGTGTTATTGGATAATTCATAATCTGAGGACATTTTCCACTGAATAAAACCGCGAAAAAGACGGCTCAGTGAGTGCTAAATTTGTAGGAATACAGTGACTCGAAGTGAAGCAATGGAAATTTACAGACCTTATGACGTCACTAGTCCCAGGCCTCGAAAAACGAAAATTGCATTTTGTTGCCAACTTTGGAGGGATAAAAAAAATATTTTGCGCGCCGGACCAGAGCTTAAATTCGAAAATTATGAATCAGTGCAACATAGACTTCAATTTTCTGGAATAAAAAAGGGGGCTAAAATTTCATTTCATAGGCACTTTAATGCTAAGCAAAATTGACAGTAGCACTGATATATAAATTTTCCCCACGGCAGGATACCGAACAAAGTGACGTGAACCAGAAGGAAATATGAATATAACCAATTTCACGAATTCTTCAACCTCTCTGTTGCAAAGTGACACGCCCTTCACTGAAAGAACAGCAGATTATTACCCAGAGCCCTATGTTCTGAGAGTCTTAAGCTTGCTGGTGTTCTCAGCTATCATTCTTGCGAGTTTAATCGGGAACATTTTGGTGTTAAAGGCGGTAATCGAGCTTCCTAGCCGATGCAAGCCATTTACGTATCATCTGGTAGCTAACTTGGCTGTGGCGGAAATTGTTAGTTCACTGTGTCAGCCATTCGCCATGGCCTATCAAGAAATGTACAGCTGGGTGTTTGGTGAGTTCAGCTGTAAGCTGCTCGTTCCACTGCAAGTCTTGGCTGTTATTGTGGTGACTAGCGACATGGCCGTCATCGCGGTTTATCGCTATCAGAGAATAGTCACACCAAAGAAAAGGCTCTCGACTCTCTCAAGGGTGCTAATCATTAGTGGAATATGGCTAGCAGCCCTGGCACTCTCGCTTCCTCTATTTGTGACGCGAATCCTTGTAGAGTTGCCATCTGGACACAAAGTGTGCTTTTCACAGTTCACGGGTAATGACACCTACACAATCATTCGATTCATTTTGTGCTTCGTAATTCCCTATCTGGTTATGATGTGGTCCTACGGGGCGGTGGCGCTGAAACTCAAGCGTCATATCCAAAGAAATGCAGAGGAACCTTCGGAGATCACGATGTCATCTCGAAGGAGTTCCGACGACCGAAGGGTAGTTCTGCACCTTCAGTACGGTAAGCCGGGGAGAGAAGTTCTTCTGGAAGTTAACAACAGGAATCCGAGGCCTGAAACCAAGTCTAACAACGAGCTTGAGTGCGACCTGCTGCGCATGATCTACGTCATCATCTTATCATTTGTGTTGTGTTACATTCCTTACCAGATCTTGTTTTTATGGGAATACTCGACAGCGGGGAGTAACAGATGGCAGTTTCGCTATCAAGCAATGATACGCAAGTATTTTTATATTCTTACATGTTTGCCAAGCGCCGTTCATCCATTATGTTACGGCACTATGAACAGGTTCTTTGCACGAGCCTTTTCCAAGATTGTGATGTGCAGGCACTAAAGTCTTATCACAGCGGACAAGCTGAGTCCAAGACTCTGACATTCTCCGTCTCTTTAATAACGATGTGTAAAATAAGTTCAAATCTCGCTCCGTGCAAACTTTAATTTGTAAAATGTAATGTAAATGTAGATCTCATTTATAGTGATTAGCTATACAAGCGCTGTAATATCATTCCGTTCCACTGGAGCAAACTGTTTTGTTAAATTGTAATAAGTACTGTAATTGGTCTGGAAGGCGACGTTGGTCTGGGCAGTTGCGTACATCATTGCAAGTCCATTGTTATAAAACCAAACGCATGGCATTATAAGAGTGCCATCGCTAGATGTTCAAAGAAAAGAAAACTGTAAGGGCACTGCAGTCTGCAATGGATTGCCATCCCATCGGGGGGAGGGGAGTAGCAATACTCGGGTGGTCCGAAGGTATGCACGCACCGATAACTTGGGTTACCGAGTTCCAATATACAGGAAAACAGGCGAACGTGTAGCATCTTCCATGCGTTCGGTTACACATAGTAGAGACCTTACGCAAAACACGACGGCAACGGCAACGAGAACGCCACCAAACGAAAGGTTTAATGAGCAAAACAATGGCCATGCACGTGCCTTATAATTCTTGGTACATTTCTTTGCCGTCCTCTGCAAAACTACAACGTGAAATGACCAAATTCTGCCTTGTCTAAAGAACGTGAACCACAACGGCTAAGTTTTCGTATTTCTATTTGGAATTGAACACATTCGTAGCATATTCAGCGGGGCAAGTTTTAATACCGACAGACCCACCGGATGGTTCCAAATAAATGCGAAATTCCGAAGTAAAATAGAAACACATTTTTTACTAGGCGTCGTCCTCGCCGTTGTTTACAGCTGTTTCGACAAAGGTTGTCCCACAGAAGTTTAAAAGCGTGCGCGACAATGCCGATTGGTATTATGGGTAGTAAGGTTTGGCTTTGCTTGATGGAGGTTTAAGGTGATTTATCAACAAGGAAGGAGAAAGCATGAATACATGTGTTTGTGCTGTTTCCTTCCGCCACGCTGAAACACCTTGAGGTTCAATCAAGCAAACGTAAAAACTACCATTACCCATAATAACTTTCGACATTGTCGAGTGAGCTTTTCCGCGCTTGTAAGACAACCTTTCTCGAAACAGCTTTTTGCGTAAGGTCGGTAATAATTTTAGAAGCAACGCGAACAATGGTAATTCGTCAGAAAAAAAGAACCAACGTGAATTTAGCAAGCAATCGTGACTATAATCATGGTGCTATTATAGGGATTTATATGGAATAAACAAGGTGCTGCTGCTCGTAAACGAGCATGGGGACCCCTCATTTTTATTTGCAAATTTAAGTTCCTATAATATAAACAATCAATTGGCAAAGTTTGAGAAAAATCTCAGTGTAGGTTCTCTTTCAGTGGAATGACCTTAACTCAAGGTCTGGATCCGCCACTGAACTGTGAACGAAAAGCAGGCTGTTGATCAGACGTGTTACTGAGTCAATATTCTTATATAACAACCGCGCAATTTCTTGGTAACAAAAATCTGTTATTATATTACTACATTCAATCGAGGTTCACCAGTTTCAACAGAATCTTTTGACTCCTTAAAAAAACCTTTTGTCACTAATTTAAACCTTCATACAAAATTTGACAGAGGCACATTGTAGTTGAAAAACTACAGGCAGGCCATTGAAGCAGCAAATGTGATAAGATATCACTTGCCAATATTACACAAATAACGGAATAAACCTCAACTTTGATTTCAAGCATAACGCCTGAGTACTCTGACTGATAAAGTTGCAGTGTTGTGTTGTGCGGCAAGGCGGGTGTGGCCGCACTTAGTCAAAGTCTCTATCTGGAAACAGGACAGGTGCCATCAGGGTCCAGATGTAGAGCAGTAGTCCCATCCAGCTGGATGTGATCTTGATCCACACGGCTGCATCACTAGCTGTCAGGTTCTGGATGTTACTGGCTTCAGGTCTGAGGTGAAATAAAATTTATGTTAACACCGTCGAACCTCCACCATTTTTAACGCCCACATTTTTGGCCCTGGCGGATCGTCCATACATTCACTCTTATTTTAACCTATCTACAACAGACACCTCTCTTCAATGGCAACGGCCACAAAAACTCGTCCCAACCGGCGAAAATAGGGAGCTTAAGGTGGCTCGATCGGATTTTTTAGTCACGATACCGTTCAACTTTGAGCGACCAGAGCACCGCCATTTTCAACCCGACAGAAAATCAAACGTTAGCGGTGTGCTAGAGAAAGATGAAAGTTTCAAGTGGGGTACATTTCACCAACATCTGAGTTACCATAGCAACGAAATGACGCCAAGCCCCATTTTACATAAGACCGAATAACTTGCCATCAGACATATTAGGGACCTTACGAAAAACACGAGGCAACGGCAACGGCAACGGCAACGGCACGCAACGGCAACGGCAACGGCAACGGCAACGCCACCAAACAAAAGGTTTAATGAGCAGAACAATAGCTGTGCACGTGCGTTATAATTCTTTGTACATTTCTTTGCCGTCTCCTGCAAAACGACAACGTGAAATGACCAAATTCAGCGTTGCTTGGAGAACGTGAACTACAACGGCTCATTTTTCGCATTTCTCTTTGGAACTGAACGCATTCGTAACATATTCAGCGGAGGCATGTTTTAATACCAACGAACACACTGAATAGATCTCAATAAATGCGAATTTTCAAAGTAAAATTAAAACACATTTTTTACTAGGCGTCGTCCTCGCCGTCGCCGTCGTATATGCGTAAGGTCCTAATTTCGGAAATACGACGTCGGGATCTCGGACTTGACATAGCTGCCTCAACGATGGCAAAATTGTAAAAAAATCTATAAGAGCGTTTTCGAGAAAATTACGAGTGAATTTTCAAGGTGTCAAAATGCAACAAAAGCAAAGTTGTTTTAAATGTTATTGCAAACTATGTCCACAAGACTTGACTAAACGGCATTCTGGTCTTAAATGAATCTTCTAACATATAATTACCTCGAGTGAAAATCTCAGAGAAATCGCTCCGTTTGATTTTCAGAAATATTGGTGTGAATATCAACTGGTGTAAACCGTTATTTTGCATTTTATCAAAATTTGCCCCTAAAATTCTTAAATTGGGTGGGAATTAAAAACCACTCGATGAATTTTTTTTATACTTGGCCCTCAATAAGATTAATCCATACTTAACGTTATACCGAAGTTTCAAATAAATTGAAACATTTTAAGGCTGCTAATTTTCAGCGTCAACTTAGGAAAATATTGCGCTTATTTTCACTCATGTTGTTTGTTATCTTCATTATAATTTTCTTTTGTCTCCAATCACCATGCTATTGTACATTTCTGTATATCATGAAGCGCGCGATTGCTTTCCGGTAAATTTCCGAAGCATGCTAAAATATCCCGACCTAGCACTACAATAACATTTATTGTTATTGTAGTGCCAGCTCGGGATATTTTAGCATGCCTCGGAAAAGTCGCCGGAAAGTAATCGCGCTTTTATGAATTAATGATATACAGAAATGTACAATAGTATGGTGATTCGAAGACAACAAACAACATGAGTGAAAATAAGCGCAATATTTTCCTGAGTTGACGCTGAAAATTAGCAGCCTTAAAATGTTTCAATTTATTTGAAACTTCGGTATTATGTTAAATATAGATTAATCATATTAAGGGCCAAGTATAAAAAAATTCATCGAGTGGTTTTTAATTCCCACCCAATTTAAGAATTTTAGGGGCAAATTTTGATAAAATGCAAAGTAACTGCCTACACCACTTGATATTTACGCCAATGTTTCTGAAAATCAGACTGAGCGATTTCTCTGACATTTTCACTCGAGGTAATTATATGTTAGAAGATTCATTTAAGACCAGAATGCCGTTTAGTCAAGTCTTGTGGACATAGTTTGCAATAACATTTAAAACAACTTTGCTTTTGTTGCATTTTGACACCTTGAAAATTCACTCGTAACTTTCTCGAAAACGCTCTTATAGATTTTTTTACAATTTTGCCATCGTTGAGGCAGCTATGTCAAGTCCGAGATCCCGACGTCGTATTTCCGAAATTATGTCTGGTGGCAAGTTATTCGGTCTTATGTAAAATGGGGCTTGGCGTCATTTCGTTGCTATGGTAACTCAGATGTTGGTGAAATGTACCCCACTTGAAACTTTCATCTTTCTCTAGCACACCACTAACGTTTGATTTTCTGTTGGAATGAAAATGGCGGTGCTCTGGTCGCTCAAAGTTGAACGGTATCGTGACTCAAAAATCCGATCGAGCCACCTTAAGCGAGATTTAAAACGCATGTGTACAGCTGTTGTTTTATTTGCTCATGACACTTTGTCATGATTTGCTTACAGGAGCTACGTCACGGTTAAACGGTTTGAAAAGTTTAGCTAAACTTTTCAATTTTGTTGTTTGTAATCCGTGTCAATCTTTTCCATCCTTAACCATCCTTGTTCTTTTATGATTTATTATTATTTCTTTGGTGTTTTTCTATCTTTGTAAAGTATTATTTTTAGGTGTCCTTCAATTTAACGGTAATTTTGTCGACGGTCAAAATAACTCAATACCGTGACTTTGCTCCTTAAGCTCCCTAGTAACTTCTCCATAACGGCAATGGCCACTAAAATTCCCAGTTAGCTGAAATAGCCTCTCGACAACAGCCAGTCAATCAACGACTGACAAATGGTGTAAACAAAAGGTCACCAACTTTGACCCGTACCAAGCACCCTTGGTCTCGGTTTCTGTCACGTTTCTGTTTTATTGATGAATAGCTGTCAGGTTCTGGATGTTACTGGCCTCAGGCGAAAAAAAAAAAGAAAAAACGGGTGCCATTACACCACTACCAATTCTCTACAGTAGCTACTTTCCTCTACCCCCCAAGGTGGTCATTGTGGAGAGACCCGACTGCAGATACAAGGTAAACGCTGGCTTCTTAATCAACTCCAAATTGAATGAAAAGGTCATTAAAGTATGAAATGATGTAGAAAAGCACAGTTTACTTGAAATACAGTTCTTGAATGGAAAAAAGAAGTGGGGCATGAATAAAGTTTATGACAAAAGATACAACCAATCGCACATGATAGATAAACCCACAGATTTTCGTATTTTCAACTTAAATTTAAAAATAAAATTCTAAAAGTTGTTTACACAAATTTCTCAAATGGAACCTCTAAGTAAATGTTCTGTTCAAAATACAGCTTGTTAAAAGAATACCAGTAACAAATTCACCCACTTAAAATACCACACTTGCTAATACTGTGTTTTAACTAGCAAAACACCCATGTTGGGAAGTGTAAAAAATTTCAAGATTTTCTGTCCACGGGACACTAAGGAATCCTGCCTGGAATTCTGTCCCCACTGCGGCTTCAAGGCAACTTGAAACTATGGTCCGCTAAATGGCGAAACTTGTTCTTTGAGGAACCTCACCAGTTGACTAAATTTGCTTTACAAACTATCTCCCTTAACCCTTTAGTCCCCAAGAGTGACTTATCCAGTTTACTCTGTCGAATGCCAGACGATTTTACTCATCAAAGGGAGGCACCTTGGGGCATAAAGGGTTAATAGGTCCATTTAAACCATATTTGGCAGGGAACATTTCCCTTCGAAGCTCTAATTGCATTATTTTGGGACTTGCAGCCATTGTGGCCTTCTTCGCTAACAAAGCCCAGTTTACTCAGATTAAGGCATTCTTCGGAGCATGTTCTCTCCAAAAAAAAGGCGGTGACCCCCCCATTTTTGACATTTTGTGGTATCACTAACTCATCGTTTTTGAATGGTAAATTTTCAGGAAAAAAAATCAATGTTAGAAAATTTTCGTGTGAATGTCCTTAAGTAAATTATTTGCCTTTTCATTGTTACTCTATTTTTGACAGTATAACAAATGCCACTGGACATGTTCCTTTGTTTCAGATCGTTCATGTAACCCCTTTGTTACCACTGACCCATCAGTGAAGAGTGTGGACAATCAGGCTATCATCGGCATTGTGGTGATGTTTCTCATGGTTGTATATGCAAGCATGAGGACGGCAAGCAGCTCACAAGTAGGAAAACTTGGCATGACAGCGAGATCATCAGGTACCACGGAAACCACAACCCTTAGCAATGAAGCAGGAGGGGCTAGTGATGTAAACCTAATGGAAGAGGGGAACAGGCAGCAGGTGTACGATGATGAACAGGACCAAGTGGCTTACAGTTATTCCTTTTACCATTTCATGTTGTTTTTGGCTGCTCTTTACATTATGATGACTTTGACAAACTGGTACAAGTAAGTGATTTTTCTATATGTATTAGGAAGTTTTGAGAGACAACAGTACAAAAGGGCGATGTTCCTGTGGAGTTCTCAAGGGAAAACAGCACATGTTAAGGATTTTTTGCTGTAAAACAGTATTAGCAAGTGTGGTATTTTAAGTGGGTGAATTTGTTACTGGTATTCTTTTAACAAGCTGTATTTTGAACAGAACATTTACTTAGAGGTTCCATTTGAGAATTTGTGTAAACAACTTTTAGAATTTTATTTTTAAATTTAAGTTGAAAATACGAAATCTGTGGGTTTATCTATCATGTGCGATTGGTTGTATCTTTTGTCATAACTTTATTCATGCCCCACTTCTTTTTTCCATTCAAGAACTGTATTTCAAGTAAACTGTGCTTTTCTACATCATTTCATACTTTAATGAACCTTTTCATTCAATTTGGAGTTGATTAAGAAGCCAGCGTTTACCTTGTATCTGCAGTCGGGTCTCTCCACAATGACCACCTTGGGGGGTAGAGGAAAGTAGCTACTGT
This sequence comes from Platygyra sinensis, assembly GCA_019787425.1. Classification (NCBI taxonomy): domain Eukaryota; kingdom Metazoa; phylum Cnidaria; class Anthozoa; order Scleractinia; family Merulinidae; genus Platygyra; species Platygyra sinensis. Next base: position 8,462 of record JAHPZR010054354.1, on the reverse strand, counting down.
AGAGAATTGGTAGTGGTGTAATGGCACCCGTTTTTTCTTTTTTTTTTTCGCCTGAGGCCAGTAACATCCAGAACCTGACAGCTATTCATCAATAAAACAGAAACGTGACAGAAACCGAGACCAAGGGTGCTTGGTACGGGTCAAAGTTGGTGACCTTTTGTTTACACCATTTGTCCAGTCGTTGATTGACTGGCTGTTGTCGAGAGGCTATTTCAGCTAACTGGGAATTTTAGTGGCCATTGCCGTTATGGAGAAGTTACTAGGGAGCTTAAGGAGCAAAGTCACGGTATTGAGTTATTTTGACCGTCGACAAAATTACCGTTAAATTGAAGGACACCTAAAAATAATACTTTACAAAGATAGAAAAACACCAAAGAAATAATAATAAATCATAAAAGAACAAGGATGGTTAAGGATGGAAAAGATTGACACGGATTACAAACAACAAAATTGAAAAGTTTAGCTAAACTTTTCAAACCGTTTAACCGTGACGTAGCTCCTGTAAGCAAATCATGACAAAGTGTCATGAGCAAATAAAACAACAGCTGTACACATGCGTTTTAAATCTCGCTTAAGGTGGCTCGATCGGATTTTTGAGTCACGATACCGTTCAACTTTGAGCGACCAGAGCACCGCCATTTTCATTCCAACAGAAAATCAAACGTTAGTGGTGTGCTAGAGAAAGATGAAAGTTTCAAGTGGGGTACATTTCACCAACATCTGAGTTACCATAGCAACGAAATGACGCCAAGCCCCATTTTACATAAGACCGAATAACTTGCCACCAGACATAATTTCGGAAATACGACGTCGGGATCTCGGACTTGACATAGCTGCCTCAACGATGGCAAAATTGTAAAAAAATCTATAAGAGCGTTTTCGAGAAAGTTACGAGTGAATTTTCAAGGTGTCAAAATGCAACAAAAGCAAAGTTGTTTTAAATGTTATTGCAAACTATGTCCACAAGACTTGACTAAACGGCATTCTGGTCTTAAATGAATCTTCTAACATATAATTACCTCGAGTGAAAATGTCAGAGAAATCGCTCAGTCTGATTTTCAGAAACATTGGCGTAAATATCAAGTGGTGTAGGCAGTTACTTTGCATTTTATCAAAATTTGCCCCTAAAATTCTTAAATTGGGTGGGAATTAAAAACCACTCGATGAATTTTTTTATACTTGGCCCTTAATATGATTAATCTATATTTAACATAATACCGAAGTTTCAAATAAATTGAAACATTTTAAGGCTGCTAATTTTCAGCGTCAACTCAGGAAAATATTGCGCTTATTTTCACTCATGTTGTTTGTTGTCTTCGAATCACCATACTATTGTACATTTCTGTATATCATTAATTCATAAAAGCGCGATTACTTTCCGGCGACTTTTCCGAGGCATGCTAAAATATCCCGAGCTGGCACTACAATAACAATAAATGTTATTGTAGTGCTAGGTCGGGATATTTTAGCATGCTTCGGAAATTTACCGGAAAGCAATCGCGCGCTTCATGATATACAGAAATGTACAATAGCATGGTGATTGGAGACAAAAGAAAATTATAATGAAGATAACAAACAACATGAGTGAAAATAAGCGCAATATTTTCCTAAGTTGACGCTGAAAATTAGCAGCCTTAAAATGTTTCAATTTATTTGAAACTTCGGTATAACGTTAAGTATGGATTAATCTTATTGAGGGCCAAGTATAAAAAAAATTCATCGAGTGGTTTTTAATTCCCACCCAATTTAAGAATTTTAGGGGCAAATTTTGATAAAATGCAAAATAACGGTTTACACCAGTTGATATTCACACCAATATTTCTGAAAATCAAACGGAGCGATTTCTCTGAGATTTTCACTCGAGGTAATTATATGTTAGAAGATTCATTTAAGACCAGAATGCCGTTTAGTCAAGTCTTGTGGACATAGTTTGCAATAACATTTAAAACAACTTTGCTTTTGTTGCATTTTGACACCTTGAAAATTCACTCGTAATTTTCTCGAAAACGCTCTTATAGATTTTTTTACAATTTTGCCATCGTTGAGGCAGCTATGTCAAGTCCGAGATCCCGACGTCGTATTTCCGAAATTAGGGACCTTACGCATATACGACGGCGACGGCGAGGACGACGCCTAGTAAAAAATGTGTTTTAATTTTACTTTGAAAATTCGCATTTATTGAGATCTATTCAGTGTGTTCGTTGGTATTAAAACATGCCTCCGCTGAATATGTTACGAATGCGTTCAGTTCCAAAGAGAAATGCGAAAAATGAGCCGTTGTAGTTCACGTTCTCCAAGCAACGCTGAATTTGGTCATTTCACGTTGTCGTTTTGCAGGAGACGGCAAAGAAATGTACAAAGAATTATAACGCACGTGCACAGCTATTGTTCTGCTCATTAAACCTTTTGTTTGGTGGCGTTGCCGTTGCCGTTGCCGTTGCCGTTGCCGTTGCCGTTGCCGTTGCCGTTGCCGTCGTGTTTTTCGTAAGGTCCCTAATATGTCTGATGGCAAGTTATTCGGTCTTATGTAAAATGGGGCTTGGCGTCATTTCGTTGCTATGGTAACTCAGATGTTGGTGAAATGTACCCCACTTGAAACTTTCATCTTTCTCTAGCACACCGCTAACGTTTGATTTTCTGTCGGGTTGAAAATGGCGGTGCTCTGGTCGCTCAAAGTTGAACGGTATCGTGACTAAAAAATCCGATCGAGCCACCTTAAGCTCCCTATTTTCGCCGGTTGGGACGAGTTTTTGTGGCCGTTGCCATTGAAGAGAGGTGTCTGTTGTAGATAGGTTAAAATAAGAGTGAATGTATGGACGATCCGCCAGGGCCAAAAATGTGGGCGTTAAAAATGGTGGAGGTTCGACGGTGTTAACATAAATTTTATTTCACCTCAGACCTGAAGCCAGTAACATCCAGAACCTGACAGCTAGTGATGCAGCCGTGTGGATCAAGATCACATCCAGCTGGATGGGACTACTGCTCTACATCTGGACCCTGATGGCACCTGTCCTGTTTCCAGATAGAGACTTTGACTAAGTGCGGCCACACCCGCCTTGCCGCACAACACAACACTGCAACTTTATCAGTCAGAGTACTCAGGCGTTATGCTTGAAATCAAAGTTGAGGTTTATTCCGTTATTTGTGTAATATTGGCAAGTGATATCTTATCACATTTGCTGCTTCAATGGCCTGCCTGTAGTTTTTCAACTACAATGTGCCTCTGTCAAATTTTGTATGAAGGTTTAAATTAGTGACAAAAGGTTTTTTTAAGGAGTCAAAAGATTCTGTTGAAACTGGTGAACCTCGATTGAATGTAGTAATATAATAACAGATTTTTGTTACCAAGAAATTGCGCGGTTGTTATATAAGAATATTGACTCAGTAACACGTCTGATCAACAGCCTGCTTTTCGTTCACAGTTCAGTGGCGGATCCAGACCTTGAGTTAAGGTCATTCCACTGAAAGAGAACCTACACTGAGATTTTTCTCAAACTTTGCCAATTGATTGTTTATATTATAGGAACTTAAATTTGCAAATAAAAATGAGGGGTCCCCATGCTCGTTTACGAGCAGCAGCACCTTGTTTATTCCATATAAATCCCTATAATAGCACCATGATTATAGTCACGATTGCTTGCTAAATTCACGTTGGTTCTTTTTTTCTGACGAATTACCATTGTTCGCGTTGCTTCTAAAATTATTACCGACCTTACGCAAAAAGCTGTTTCGAGAAAGGTTGTCTTACAAGCGCGGAAAAGCTCACTCGACAATGTCGAAAGTTATTATGGGTAATGGTAGTTTTTACGTTTGCTTGATTGAACCTCAAGGTGTTTCAGCGTGGCGGAAGGAAACAGCACAAACACATGTATTCATGCTTTCTCCTTCCTTGTTGATAAATCACCTTAAACCTCCATCAAGCAAAGCCAAACCTTACTACCCATAATACCAATCGGCATTGTCGCGCACGCTTTTAAACTTCTGTGGGACAACCTTTGTCGAAACAGCTGTAAACAACGGCGAGGACGACGCCTAGTAAAAAATGTGTTTCTATTTTACTTCGGAATTTCGCATTTATTTGGAACCATCCGGTGGGTCTGTCGGTATTAAAACTTGCCCCCGCTGAATATGCTACGAATGTGTTCAATTCCAAATAGAAATACGAAAACTTAGCCGTTGTGGTTCACGTTCTTTAGACAAGGCAGAATTTGGTCATTTCACGTTGTAGTTTTGCAGAGGACGGCAAAGAAATGTACCAAGAATTATAAGGCACGTGCATGGCCATTGTTTTGCTCATTAAACCTTTCGTTTGGTGGCGTTCTCGTTGCCGTTGCCGTCGTGTTTTGCGTAAGGTCTCTACTATGTGTAACCGAACGCATGGAAGATGCTACACGTTCGCCTGTTTTCCTGTATATTGGAACTCGGTAACCCAAGTTATCGGTGCGTGCATACCTTCGGACCACCCGAGTATTGCTACTCCCCTCCCCCCGATGGGATGGCAATCCATTGCAGACTGCAGTGCCCTTACAGTTTTCTTTTCTTTGAACATCTAGCGATGGCACTCTTATAATGCCATGCGTTTGGTTTTATAACAATGGACTTGCAATGATGTACGCAACTGCCCAGACCAACGTCGCCTTCCAGACCAATTACAGTACTTATTACAATTTAACAAAACAGTTTGCTCCAGTGGAACGGAATGATATTACAGCGCTTGTATAGCTAATCACTATAAATGAGATCTACATTTACATTACATTTTACAAATTAAAGTTTGCACGGAGCGAGATTTGAACTTATTTTACACATCGTTATTAAAGAGACGGAGAATGTCAGAGTCTTGGACTCAGCTTGTCCGCTGTGATAAGACTTTAGTGCCTGCACATCACAATCTTGGAAAAGGCTCGTGCAAAGAACCTGTTCATAGTGCCGTAACATAATGGATGAACGGCGCTTGGCAAACATGTAAGAATATAAAAATACTTGCGTATCATTGCTTGATAGCGAAACTGCCATCTGTTACTCCCCGCTGTCGAGTATTCCCATAAAAACAAGATCTGGTAAGGAATGTAACACAACACAAATGATAAGATGATGACGTAGATCATGCGCAGCAGGTCGCACTCAAGCTCGTTGTTAGACTTGGTTTCAGGCCTCGGATTCCTGTTGTTAACTTCCAGAAGAACTTCTCTCCCCGGCTTACCGTACTGAAGGTGCAGAACTACCCTTCGGTCGTCGGAACTCCTTCGAGATGACATCGTGATCTCCGAAGGTTCCTCTGCATTTCTTTGGATATGACGCTTGAGTTTCAGCGCCACCGCCCCGTAGGACCACATCATAACCAGATAGGGAATTACGAAGCACAAAATGAATCGAATGATTGTGTAGGTGTCATTACCCGTGAACTGTGAAAAGCACACTTTGTGTCCAGATGGCAACTCTACAAGGATTCGCGTCACAAATAGAGGAAGCGAGAGTGCCAGGGCTGCTAGCCATATTCCACTAATGATTAGCACCCTTGAGAGAGTCGAGAGCCTTTTCTTTGGTGTGACTATTCTCTGATAGCGATAAACCGCGATGACGGCCATGTCGCTAGTCACCACAATAACAGCCAAGACTTGCAGTGGAACGAGCAGCTTACAGCTGAACTCACCAAACACCCAGCTGTACATTTCTTGATAGGCCATGGCGAATGGCTGACACAGTGAACTAACAATTTCCGCCACAGCCAAGTTAGCTACCAGATGATACGTAAATGGCTTGCATCGGCTAGGAAGCTCGATTACCGCCTTTAACACCAAAATGTTCCCGATTAAACTCGCAAGAATGATAGCTGAGAACACCAGCAAGCTTAAGACTCTCAGAACATAGGGCTCTGGGTAATAATCTGCTGTTCTTTCAGTGAAGGGCGTGTCACTTTGCAACAGAGAGGTTGAAGAATTCGTGAAATTGGTTATATTCATATTTCCTTCTGGTTCACGTCACTTTGTTCGGTATCCTGCCGTGGGGAAAATTTATATATCAGTGCTACTGTCAATTTTGCTTAGCATTAAAGTGCCTATGAAATGAAATTTTAGCCCCCTTTTTTATTCCAGAAAATTGAAGTCTATGTTGCACTGATTCATAATTTTCGAATTTAAGCTCTGGTCCGGCGCGCAAAATATTTTTTTTATCCCTCCAAAGTTGGCAACAAAATGCAATTTTCGTTTTTCGAGGCCTGGGACTAGTGACGTCATAAGGTCTGTAAATTTCCATTGCTTCACTTCGAGTCACTGTATTCCTACAAATTTAGCACTCACTGAGCCGTCTTTTTCGCGGTTTTATTCAGTGGAAAATGTCCTCAGATTATGAATTATCCAATAACACATCATCTTCGTGTGATGTTGAGTCGCTGCAGTTAGCGGTAGAAGGGGAAGGCTCTTTAAATTCGATCGTTCAGAGCGCTATCAGATTCAGATTTTTATTGTTGTGCACTATTTACAAAATTATAGCATTAACATTTCAGTACATTACAATGAAGAAACATCGAGTCGGGTCGTGGAAGAAGGAGACGTGATCGAAGAAGACGTGGACGACGAAGACGGTATACGCTTTGCGACTCGCTTAGAAACAAGGAAAGAGTCTTAAATTGGTAAACCATAAACCTGACATGCCTTCAATGTAAGAAAAAGGTGAAAGCACTGTTCGCTTTGGCAAAACATTTAACCCCCCGGGGGGGGGGGGGGGGGGCTATTTAACAAAGTTTAGTACGGGGAGGCTCCGCCCCGAGGTCCAACCCCTTACCCTTTTATATACTATTTTGGCAGAAAAGGTACCCCTTTACAAGGAAAAGAAAACAAACGGCGGTTACAAACATTATCCATAGACAACGCATGGTCTAATAAATGCGTTGTCTATGGATAATGTTTGTAACCGCCGTTGTTTTCTTTTCCTTGTAAAGTTGAAATGGCCGAAGAACAAGAATATTTATGAGGTACCCCTTTTATATACCTTTTATTGAAAAAAGGTACCCCTTTCACATACCTACTATGGGAAGTCTTGTTCTCAATTTCATGTAGTGCTTAATAAATAAACTGATACAGCCGTAAGGGACGTCTATTCGAAATATTATAATTAAAGGCCCTTTTAAATGCCTAAATGACCGATTTCCCTACCCTTTTATATACCTCAACTTGTGAAATCCCTACCCTTTTATATACCTGAAGCCTGAAAAAAGGTACCCCTTTCGGGCGGAGCCTCCCCGTGTAGGCCATTATAGGGAGTACACCCCCCCCCCCCCCACCCCGGGCATTTAACCTGATTGCTGTGATGATTTATTAAACCACTTGGGTCACGGTTGTGTTGCAAATCAGGCACACATGCTGCAAACATCAAGTTTCAACCAAACGCATGTTCTAGTTGCTTCAAACAGTATTTCCCTTTTCTTCTTGGAGGGGAGAATATACATAATTACTTTATTAAACCCACTGCCAGTTATCATTATTTTATTAAATCCATTGCTAGTTCTCGTTGTTTCATTAAACCATTACCAGTTTTAGTTGCGTTAAAAATACTCCGGAAGATATTCTCGTTCACAAGCTAGTGATGCATGATAAATACTCGCCCGCTTGTTTGGTGTCTCAAAAACTCAGACCGAAAATAAGGAATGCTTCAAGTCGTCTCGTTTACTGTTCGTCGATACAATGTCCTCAGTATATTCGAATGTGTCTGGTTCTGCAACGTGACTCCCGATTTGTATCGCGAAACTGTCAGGCAACAGACATCGCGCTAACCGAACGGCTTGGCTCGAATGGCTTTTATTATCTTCAGTGATAAATTTGGTTTATAGGTTTTAAGGCAAACGAAACGCGATTCGAATGCAGTGTACTATTTTCCTGATCCTACCGGGGAGGGCTGTTTTTTTGTTTTTTTTTTTCGCTTTCTCTCTCCCTCCTTCCGTAGATCCTACCTATGATGACTTGAAGGTTTTACACACCTTATGACGTCAACCGTACTAATTTGCATATTTTGACCCCGCGCGGAATGTCGAGCATTTTGACACGAATTGGCCAACTTTGAAGCTCGAGAAAAAATTCGTACGCGTTTGTCAGAAGCCCAAACTCGAAAATTACGAATCAGAGGATCATAGACATATTTTAAAATAAAAAAACAGCCGAAAATTTCATTTCATAGGCACTTTAACAGCTGACTGAGATTTGCGTCGATAAAATATGCCTCAGTCTCAGAATTTTCGATTCCATGATTTGTGCTAGGTGTGAATGCAATGGAAAGTGCACTTCTGTCCAGTGATAAAAAAATGGACGAAAGCAACAGAATGTCGGCTTAAATGTTTTAGAAGGTCCTGCAGGCCATAAGTAAATGGCTATTTATAACTGCAACGCAGCGGCGTAGACGAAATAACTAAAACAAATATTCACTTTTTTTTTATCTCAATGAACAAGGTTTTCAAGAAGTGGTCAGCT
>JAHPZR010054353.1:7500-10235 GCA_019787425.1 Platygyra sinensis | reverse complement strand
ACCCCTCAACCCCCGCCCTCCCCCACCTCCCCCCCGATCAATGATGACTGGCACTAAGCGCAAATTGCGATTTTTCTTGTTATACAAACATTGACGTCCACATTTTCTTTTGATATTCAAATTTGCCCACTGACCAATAGCATGCAATTGTTCTCAACAGCCAATAAACCTCTGGTTGGCACATTAATGACATAGGTGACGTAACGAGAAATATCGCTTTGACAATTTTTTTCAGTCATTTAAAATGAAAAGGGGTAGTCTTTCATTTTTGCCAAAAGATTGTATCCTCCAGTAAAATTGTTGTTTTGTTTTTGGGACTACAATCAAGTGAAAACGCTACTACTCAGACTTCAAGTTGACAGTATCAGTCTAAAACTTAAAACCAACAAAGGCCTCTTTGCTCTTACGAAGACTGCCGCTAAAACGTAAACTTCACTATTACGGGGGGGGGGCGGAAGGGGGGATTCACCTTCATCGACTTCCCATTTATAAATAATTTATTGTTTTACCATCTAGAAAACCTCACCCTTCGTGCTCCGTTTTAGAGAACGGAATTCTTTTGAAATGAAAAGCTGTGATTTTTGTACACATTGTCTTCAAAGTCAGGCGCCATTTATACGATCGGTCTATCTATTTGCGGTTTACTCAGTGTAAAAGCCTGTGAAGTTTTTCTTTGTTTATAGCTATTGTTAGAGTCAGGTCTATTATTTCACTTTCTTTGTTTTCTTTTTTTTATGTCACTGGTGAGTATTACAAAATTCTTAAACCGAGATGAGCCGTCTTTGCAATGTACTAAAGTACGCGGCGACGATATCAAAATCATTATTCAAAATGATTCAAATTAAATCTATCATTCCCCATTATCAGGCCCATGCTTGAGCATCAGACACATCAGATCATTCGGCGAGCACCACAATACACAGTACAAGTTTTATCCAATTCCATTTAACTTGCCATCATTTGCCACAAAGCCAATCTACGAGGAGTAATAGTACTGTAATCACCCCAATAACAGATCTTTGCAAACATTGGCGTAGCCAGGATTTTTCCAAGGGGGGCCACAAATGACGCATACAGAGGGTACTCAGCAGATTGTCACCTGAATATTTGTAGGTTTGTTTTGATTACAAAAAGGCTTGTAAAGGGGGGTCCGGGCACCCCAGGCCGCCCCCCCCCCTTGGCTACGCCCTGGTGGCAAAGAACCTTCAAACCTGTTTCAAATTTATATTTATAGGGCCCCTCTGTATACCAGCGCTTCGAACTGAATGAGCAACACCCTCTGGAAATAAAGAATACTTTTACTTTTACGAAACTTAGTGTATTTACTTTTCCAAAACCATTATTTCCTGTCGACCAAGAAACGAATTAGTTTAATTTTTTTTCGCTAAACTTATACTGTGAACATACTTTTTCTTGTTTCATTTCCGGTCCAACTCGGAAACTTACGGTTCATTGAAGCTCCCGTCTTGTTAAAAACCGGGGAAGATTAAACAGCTACCTTGTTTGAACTACCTGTCCTGACTTAAGGACGTTCGAACGCGAAAATTTTTCCGGTTCGATTGAAGATTTTAAAATTTTTACTAGCCTGGCAGCACTAAGTATGTTGCTTGCCCCCTAGCCAGAAGATTGCAAAAAAAATGGGAGGTCACCGTCCTTTTCGCATTTCAGAGGGCTAAAGCGTGTGCGCTAAACTATAACTGAATTCTGACAAAATTGGCCTCCCATATAAATCGAGCACGCGTCCACCGGCGGCTAGGTTTATAGGTAAAAAATATCGAAGGTTGAGTCAACCAGAGGGCAACGATTCTTAGGTCGGATCCCTTGCCATTAGAAATGGGTTTAGCACCTGTTGCCGTACATAATTCGAACATTGTTACTAAACGTTTATCACAAAATCTTAACCCCTTTCAAGAGCCATTTGAAGACCGCCGCAGCAGCGCTGTCACGAAGAAGCTAATAAGAAGGGAATTCGAATGCCGTGCCCATTTCGCCAGATATTCAAACTGCTAGTCGATGCGATTTCTTTCATTTTTATCTCCGCAAAACGTCAGAAAATCAGTAAGGAAAATGATCCATCGAAAAAAAAATCCTAGAGGTCACCGTGCAAGCTCCAAGATCGCTTAAATCCAGGCAAAGCACTCTAGCACTGGCCATCACTGCCCCCTCATCATTTGACTGATTGTATGACTCAGCGCGCCGCGCTCATAAGCATGACATGGCATGTGAATTGGCGTGCGAAGCGGGCGTGCGCAGTAAGGATGCGCAGAAACAATTAGCGCGAACGTCCTTAAATATAGCATAACTGTAACAATATTTTGTAATGCAAAAAACAATGTTTTTTCCTCTCACTATCCAAACCAAATTACTACAAGAGACTAAAAATATTCCAAGTTACTTCGTATTTATGAAGTTGACTAGCACTACTTTTTTCCTCAAGCATCTCGCTGGTCCAGAATCTTAAATTCTTGGATGTGATTGGCTAGCCGCACGCTCCCGGCAAACCAGCTTTTTCCTGCACAGACCGGGATTTTGTTTGGCCGGATTTGGCTTTTGTTGACTATTCCCTCACAGAAAACTCGCCATCATACTCTAATTGTCAATTAGAGTTTCAACAAAAATTAAAAACAACATGAAGCTCACACTATCAAGCATACATGTATCACTGATATATTGATCACGATTTAAGTGTCTATACGGCTAACAGGGTTTTTATAGTTATGGTATCTCTCTAATGT
>JAHPZR010054353.1:0-2500 GCA_019787425.1 Platygyra sinensis | reverse complement strand
AACCTTTGAGCGGGGTAATTCAGAGTCTGTGCTACAGCTGCTTGAATGAAATCAATCCACTGAGTCGGACAGTGCACAGTCATTCCATCATCTTCTGGGATACACAGCGCCACCTGTTATGTCAATAGTTGATCAGATAATTTTGTCAGAAAACATTCAGACATGCGGGAAAAATCCTGATAAATACAAACATGCACCTGTCAATCAATGAATTCATCGACGGGTTTAAATTTTCGTCTTCTGTGACTTGGACTTAGCAGGCCTAGAGGTTCATTTATTTCACACTATTTACATAAAGTTAACATAGAAAGCAACCTACGATATACTTGACAATTCTTCCACGAGCGCACTTTAGATATGAGATGGGGGTAGGGAATTGTGTAATGGCTCATAACCCCGAGGGGGAACTCGCACATGAGAAGGGCAGGGATGCTCGTCGAAAATTTTGAATTGAACCCCTGAAGGAGACCAAGCCTTTTTCTTCTGAGACCAAAATCCGAAATTTACACCCCTAACTGAGACGACGAGCACACCCACTCCTTTCATATGAGAGTGCCCATGATGGCTAAGCCACTGAAAACTCTCGAATTGCATTATCCAATGAACCAGTATTCACTTCTATTCAAGTATTGACTTCATATTTTCTCCCTTAGCTACACATGGATCCACAGCTACTTTGATAATGTTATGACGAAATCCATGATCGATAACAGGATAGACACAAGAAAAACTGAAGTCAATCTGTTAGGTTCACACCCTCAAAAATTATAGCACTGAAGCGTCGCAGAACCCTCAAGATTCATCTACGTCCCATAAAAAAATGTCGTCAACTACCCTGCACTTTTTTATCCTTTGAAGGAAACATAATGTGAACATGCACTGTTGGGGCCGTTATGTCTCTCTCTGTAGAAATGTATTTCATTTGGCCAAAAAGTAGCCATAGATTTCTGCTAATATTTCTCTCAGTTATTGAGGATACTGTTCTCATTGAAATTATAAAATAAAAAATATAGGTCACCGTGCACGTTAACAGAAAACGAGCATTTATTTCGCTATCGAGCTTAGCCTGAAGGAAATCTCTTATGTACGTGCACGCGCTCATTTACGTGCGCTAAGGATACGAAAATCGTGCGCAGTAGGGATGCGCAATCTAATACCGAGGAATCACCTTAACTTCTGATTGGATAACAAAGTGGTGTGAGTTTTTTAAGCCCATCGCCAATGATTAATGGTTGTTGTCTAAGTTAAAAATGTTTCATACCTGTGTTTCCATGTGGAAGTGGTACTGAGCTCCAGTAGATATGGCGCCCTGAACAACATGTGGTGAATTTTTGATTGCAGCTTATTGAAAAACAAAGAACAGGATTAATAAAAATGTACACAACTAAATGGCACACCAACATACGATAAAATAGTTCTTACTATCATGCAAGTGCTGTACGGTACAAAATCAGGATACAGGGGTGGCGCTTCATAGCGAATGTGCTGCGCATGCACCACCAATAAGATCCATACATTGCCCTAATCTTGAAGTCATAGAGAAAGAGGAGCTGGGAGCGGAGAAATGGAGAAAAACTGTCAAGAGAGAAAGGCAGAAGAAGGGTCTTGCCACCTCAACAGAGGCTGTCAGCATAGACTGTTAGCAAAACAACATGAGTGTCTTCCAACGCCCACGCTACTCACTGCGGCACTCGCTGCTCTTATGTCGCGCTTGCAGTCACGCTCATTTTCCATACGGATTTTCGAGCAAAAGAGAGACTGCTCGCAGTCTACTGTCAGCGCTGTGAGACAGGACGAGTGGAGAATACAGGTCGATGGCCTATTCTCCCAGAGGAGAGAGGAAATTAAGACACTGCACGCTACAACAGACGAACTTCCTATCCGTAAAGAGTATCAATTTCGTTCTCTTGTGCTACAGTTAGAAGTAGGATGATGCACTACCAGACAAACAAGACTTGAACATGTACGTAAAAGACATCTTAAGAGCTCTGGTGATTATACTCACTGTCTGGGTCGCCTTTTGTCAACGTTTTAGCTTGAGGATCAAAGAATGACTTGGCTGCTACAGCTTCATCAATGGTTAGCAGAAGAGGCTTCTGGTCTTTGTAAGTCACCTTCACGACCTTAACTGCTTCATCTGCGTGACGCTGAGTATCTGAGATAAGAAGTGAAATGCTTCAAATAATATTCAATGTCAGTATATACCACACAAGTGAATAGTACTTTTCGGGCACGCTGATTGGCTAGCTCGGAGGTGATTAGCCAAGTACTATTCACCTCCAGGCAGCCCAAGAAAAACAAAATGGCTTTTGTCGGTATATTGTCACAAATAAAGTTACTCTTTGGTCCTCTAGTTATTCAGCTAGTGTGGTATATACTAAAACAATTATTTACTTCAGTGTCGCTTTGCGGCTCGGTAAATATCCAGCACTATTCACCTCCACTTCAGTGAATAATTGTTAATTAGCTTTGTACTGGGTTAGTAACACAAAAGTTAGCA
>JAHPZR010054352.1:0-14801 GCA_019787425.1 Platygyra sinensis | reverse complement strand
TGGTCGGCTTTTTACTACACAAGCCGTGGGTCATGGTGCCAGTTCCGGAAAGATCATTGGGCCTTTTTGAAATACCATCAATCCCACTTCCTTCAGCTATCAAAGCCACCCAAGATGAAATTTCAATGATGCAAGAGTGGGCATGGGTCTTCTGTGCGACAGAGAAGTGTGCGCCAGGAAACCACCATGGCAAGGGCTGGCAAGCTCCCAGATTACCTATATCAAAAGGAAATCCAGGTTGGAGAAAAGATCAGTCTTCACTGATCAAGTAATAATGCCAAAACCGGAGAAACATCACACCAGGACGAAGACGACGAACAGCGCGGTACTGTGGAAGACGAAGTGACCGAATTCGACTCGAGTACGAAGAAAGTTGTGCGGGTGAAGCTCTTGTGGACGAAGAAAGCGATTTAGGGAATCTGCAAATTACTCGAGATGTCGATTTTCTTATGGGCACAACATCCAGATTTGGCCGGTCTGTCAGGCTTAACAGTCGATCCATTTTTAAAAGTAAAATCCTAACCAGGAGTGCGTGAGTGAATGAGTGAATACTATATTTACCCTCGGATTGTAGAGTAGCTTTGTAGCTAATACCTCCGAGCAATTCACAGTGTAACAACAAAGGCAAGACCACAACACCGGGAACTTCATGCCCTACCCTTTACGATAGCCTCACTTCTACACTGGAATTGATAATGATTATGATCACGACGATGACGATGGTGATGATGATAACTTATGTTCTTATGAAAACAATTTAGACAAGCGTGGGCGAGAGACTAATGGCAAAATTGAATTCCCATCACCTCCTCGCGGCGCGACCTGCCGGTCACCTGAATCAACGTAAGTGTGTATATTTTCAGCATTAAATGGTACAACCTACAATCAAAACATGGTCAGAAAAAGAGTGACTATTCAGTTCGATCCTCCGTAAGCGGAGTTTTTATGTCTCAAGGAACACTGAACCGTTTTTAAATCCGGCTAAATATGCCTTAAGCAAGTGTTTGCCCTTCTCCGTGATGAGGGTACATTACCATTATTGTTAAGGCTATAAATTGTCCATCTGGTGAAATAAGACGATGAAATATGGCAACTTGGGTTTAACCAGGCGGGATCGGGATGCGATTGTTTGTTGCGGCGGGATGGCGGGATGGAATGAAAAATAGTGGCGGGATGCGGGATTTGAAAAGTCTATGTTGGACCCTCTATATAGAAACAACAAACTTGCCAAGCAAAAACCAATATCAAACTACCTGTGACTAGGTCACTTTGTGATGTTGTGGACCTTACAATACTGGACGATATATACAGGAATTCATTGTTTTGATGGTTCCACTTGGAAGATGTGGATAAGAGCTCATGGCATAGGGTACGATGGATGTCAATGCTGATGACTGTCAGCGCTATATCATAATAAAACGGGAGGTAATGGTCATGTTGCCTTAGATCAGCTGGAACTTTGTGCATTTGATACAGATGTTCTACGTTGGGAACACTCAGAACGGACTTAAAAAATGCAACCCAACTAAGACTGAAGTTCATTTACTTCCACTTCTAGCTAATATGGCCCAGGTGACAGCATCTCACACCTCAGAGTCGGCACACGGCTATTATCGAACCAGTAAATGAAGTGAGAGATCTTGGCATCACCTCTTGACTCTACCCTCAACATCTTGCTTCGCACTCCACATCAATAATATATGTCGCTCTGCGCTTCATTATCCTTACATGGAGTGGAGGGGAGGGGGGGGTTGCATCAGCAAAATTCAGGAAAATATCTTCAAGAAAGAC
Organism: Platygyra sinensis; assembly: GCA_019787425.1. NCBI lineage: Eukaryota > Metazoa > Cnidaria > Anthozoa > Scleractinia > Merulinidae > Platygyra > Platygyra sinensis. The sequence continues at coordinate 13,010 of JAHPZR010054352.1, read as the reverse complement.
ACCGGAAAGGGTCATTCATGCCTTTATTTCCTATTAAATTGGACGATTGCAATGGTTTGTTGTTTACGGCTTGCCTCTTCTGAAATTTTTACAGAAACTTCAAAGACTACAAAACCGCAGCCGGCCCGACGCTTAATTACCGCGAACAAAAAAATTGACTCATATTACTCAGTCCTTATCAATCTGCCACTGGCTCTCTATAGAAACCTCGTGGTATCTTCAAGCTTCTTCCTCTTTACCTATAAAGCACTTCATGGTCTGGCCCCCTGATTACTTGGAAAATCTGTTTAACTTTCCGGTCCTCAAGGTCCATCAATCTGTTTGTCCCAAGCTCTAGAACCTCCAACCTATGGCGAACAGATCTTTTGCGTGTGTATCTCCTAGGGGCTTTGGCAACAAATTTCGCTGATTTTATAAGATATTCTGAGACTTTTATATTCCTTCAAAACCCAGGCTCAAGACTCACCTTTTTAAAAATTGCTTTTAACCTATAGTGAATCTTTGATCTTGCATTCTTGTAATTTTTTTTTTAAACTCTTTTGTGTAGAAGAGCATTCGAGACTTTCGTATAATGCGTTTTAAGCAACTTGCTATGAATTTCTATCGACCAAATCTTGATACATTGATCATTCCTTTAAAATGTTAAATATTATTTTAAATTTTCTATATTTTTCTTACTCAACACTGTCCCAAATGACATTTGCCAATGAGAAATTGCCTAGAATTAACTTTAATCTATTCAACATGCAATTTTGTTCTCTCCTTTACCATTGGCTGAAGAGCCCCACCACGGGACCTGCAAATACAGCTGCCTAGAAATAATTGGTGCTGCTCATGGTGTAAATACCGTCTCGAAACATGTTTTGGCTGCAAAATCTGATCCTTTTTCCATAAAAAGTGTAACACCCAATTCCTTTGCCCACCTTGCTCCATATGAAGGGTGTGCAGCCCTTCTACCAGTGGTTATCATTGTCTCTGGGGGGCAGGCCATTGAAAGGGGGTTTGTGTTTCTAAAGAATACGGTACGGGTTACTGCGTCAGTAGAGGAGTGTTACAAGATAATTTGGTTTTATCAACTGGGTGAACTGGCCCACCGTAAAAGTATATTTGGAAGCTGGCGTTTCCAGCATTAGCCCTTTGTCAGAGGGAATCGAGGAATTGTGGGTTGTTGTTTATATACAGAAAGATGGAGCTACACTTAATCAATAGCGACGTTTTCTTGTTTACATGTACAAACATTGACGTCATATTTCTTTTGATATTCAAATTTGCCAGCCACTGAACAATAGCATGCATTGTTTTAACATGAGAAAGTGAGGGCAGTAAAGTTTTACAAAGTCATGATGACGATGCGTTTACAGGCAATCTTCAGGTTAAGAGCAAAGGTAGCTACTCAGAGGCATTAAGTGGACCTAGGTGTTGCAATAAAGATAGTGTTGTAAGAGAAAGAAAGCCGGGCCTTCGTGGGTTTACTTGCTGTTGTTCGTTTATGAGAAACCACTTTAAGTAAAGTGTTTGTTAGCCAGTTGTCATATTTGTTACCGAATAATAAATAAGTCTGGAGTACAAATGCAGACTGCAGACTGGGTTCAAAATGGAGACTGACAAGAAAAACTGTTTTTTTTACGTCCGAAACGTGTCAGCATTCGATTTTATAACTTGTACCTATTGTGACCCTATTGTCACGCAATCACCTCACAATCGTCGCATTCTTGGGGAATGCACTCAGCTTTTTTTCATATCTTGAAACGTGCACTTTAAACGATATGAAAGAATTCATACAATTCATTCTTACACCGTTTTAAGCTTTCAAGGGGTTTTCGGACTTGAGCGCGAGATCTCTGTATTATATAAAATGGAAACGCTAGTATTGCAATCAGTGATCTACGTATAACACATTGGAGATGGCACTGGAAGGTTACTACGTGACAATAGGTAACTTATGTAATCAAATGTTACCACGTTTCTAACGAAAAAAAAGCAGTTTTTCTTGTCAGTCCGCATTTTGAACCTAGTCTGCATTTTGTACTCGTTCTGCAGTCTGCATCTTGTATCTTAAGTCTGCATTTTGTACTCGGTCTGCAGTCTGCATTTTGTACTGACCGTATGACCCGGCCGTATGACCGGTTTTTATTACGAGGTTGCCCGTGAAAGCAAATTTATCCTGAATGAACCAAACTCCACCGCTAAATCTTCGATTAAAAGCGGACATTAAAAGCACAATCCCCACTCAAAATCTTCCCTTTTATAAAAAGATGAAATTAAAGGCAGTCTGCTGATCCCACAAATTGTAAAGGAACGCCGCAAAGGACATGTTTCACATACCACAACAACTTACGCAAACGTGAAAACAGCAGATTGTTATCGTTTCTCTCTGAAATTAAAAAAGACCTTCTGCAACGCTAATTACCTCACCGGAAATTAATTTGTTGTTTTAACCTTCCAGTATATACCTGTTATCAATAACATTTTGTATTGCTTATACTACTGACAAAACCATTATCGATTAATTAATCACAAACAGTCTTTCTTTGACAGAAAATAGAAAACAGCTCATTGTGAAAAGTTCGTATAAAACTATAAACTGCAAATGAATTGTACGCTGACTTTATCATCACTCACTACACGTAAATCTTATGTTTCAGTGCACATACAACGCTCATGCAGTGCTCTGATAATGCTCATTTAATTCACTTCACGGCTGGCAAAAGTCCAGCCTTAGTATAACTGCGCTAACGAATAAGTAAATTAGACCTTTGTTCCACCGTGTGTGCGACTTGATTGTCGATCTAAACGTTTATGTATGTATGGACGATATGTTGTTATTATGAGTTTGCCCGTGAGCGCAAATTTCTGCGATACAGTAAAAACCCGCATACAAGAACATGTGTTGTGGGGGTTCAGGCTGATGTTGTTCTCATATATGGCCAGCGGTAACACCCCAACTATAAATATCGTTTCTTAACGCCTCTCAACGCAGGAATGTTGAGATGGCCAAGTGGATAGCAAGTTCGCCTTGAAATCCAGCCACCGAAGTAAGGCCGAGGTTCGAACCCCCGGCGCGCATTGCCTTGTTTCCTCCCCACCTTTACTTCCGGTTAACTTCTGCATAAATTAATAAACATTTAATTTCCGTCCACGCCGATTAAAAAGTCCACGCAAATTCCCGGATGCATGCGCACACGAATGAGTTAAAAAGGGCTGTTGTTGCTTTTATAAAAAATTCTTAAAAATACCTGTAAATCTGAAATGTCACAACCGTGTGTACATGTACATACTCTCATCTAAACGCACCTATCGGCCAATGAGAGAGTGCGTAGTGGCTCAGTTATTTTAAAATATTGGTTGCATGCATGGTACCTGGTAACATGAAAAACAACAGCGAGTAAATTAGTTGAATGAAAACTGTTTGTCGATACCGTGAGGATTGAGAGTGCCGATTTGAAAAATAAATTTTTGTTCTAGCATTTTGTTGCTTTCTGTGCTTCCTTGATGTAGGGAGAGGCAGTAGACTACCATATGTTGCTTATGATTGGGCAGATTTAAGTGTCTAGTGAACGGTTTAGATGTGAGGAATTGTGGGTTGTGTGTGGCTTATAATTATGTATACAGTAAGATGGAGCTACGTTGGGTAGGTGCCTGGCAACCTGAAAAACAACAGAATAAATTAGTTTAATGAAAAGAGTTCATTGATACGGTGAGGATTAAAAGTGTGACTTGAAAAAACAAAAGTTTTGTTTTAGCATTTTGCAGCTTTCAGAACTTCCTTGATATACAGAGAGGCTTAGAATTGTTTAGAATTATTGGGCAGATTAAAGTGTCTAGCAACCGGTTAAGATGTGTTTTTGTAGTCTTTCTCTAGCTATGTCGTGAAGGTGTTCTTAGAATCATCGCCTAGTTGTCTCTCCGTTTCACCATTGTGTAACTTTTTGCAAAGATTGCAAGTCATACAACAGATGACATTAACTGAAGTACAGGTAAAATGATCAGCGATATTAACGGATCACTTGGGTCCTGACAACTTCTCGGTGTTCAACTTTAAAGCCTTTTTCCATGATAAAGAGGGAGATTCTAACACCTCGGACAAAGATATTTTCGAGATGCTTCTGACTCGAAAATCAAAGTGGACTCCCACAGTGGGCCAGTTCCCCTCTTTAGATTTTTTCATCCACAAATGCCGTCATGACATCTGCAATAAACTTAATTTCAATCGTAACACCAAACTTTCCAACCTTCCTTTGGAAGAGAGGGTGGTGCTAGAAAATTTTAGTAATGCAGCTGAGACATAATTGTCAAAGTGGCCGACAAAGGTGGCGCTTTGGTTGTTTGGGGACCGACCTCTATCAATCAAAGAGCTCTTATTAGCCAACTCATTCATGCTCTTAGCCATGAAATGACAGGTATCAGTATACCCCAAATGACAACCTCAAGTAGTCCCTGTTTCACCGTCGCATGTTTCATAAAACCCCAATAAAGTAATACATTATTACTTGATTTAAGGCAAGAAATAAAAACCCTTTACTAAAACAGTGATCACTTACCAAAAGTATGTAGTTTCACAAATTGAGTTTGTTTCCAGTCAGAATTCAATGGGAGAAAGCGAGCGACAGCGCTACATTTTCTTCACACCTTGAACTAAAAAACCGTGTCGGGGAATTTTGATTACGTGTCTGGTTTGTTTTTAATACGCTGTAGCAGTTAAACTTTAAGTACTTATAAAACATGCATTACCTTTGCTTAAATACTCATTTCTTTCGAAGGAGGCCAAAAATAAAAATTCCCCGACACGGTTTTTTTTGCCACATTATCAGGCAACGTTCTCGCCAAGTTTCAGCGAAAAGGGATGAAAACTCGCTGTAAACAAACTGGAAATGTGTGCCTCACTCGTTGAAATTCTAGTTTTGAAAAATAAAGCAAAATGTACTTTAGGGCGTTTTTCCGGTGCTGGGAGATTAGATCTCAAAACATGTTAAAGTAACAAGAATTTTAAAAAAAATTAAAACCGCGCTTTTTTAACTCTTGCGCTCACAAAAACATTACGTAATATTTAGCAACAACGTTTTGCGAGAAAACATTACCCAGAAACAATTTAAAAGATGGTTAAGACTTGTTCCCATATCTCAAACCGCCCTTGGATACCTTGTGATGCGTACACAAAGTAAATACTGATTATAGGCCTAAGCACTGAAAATACTGACTAAGGTTAGGGTTAATGCAAGGGGTAATGGTTAGCTTCTTTCTAGCGTTCGGTTTTCCGATTTGGTACTTAAATTAAACCACCCATCCGTAGTGTTTCCTCGATGGTCTAGTGGTTAGGGTGAAAGACAGCCGTGCTAACGCGCGAGGTGCAAATCCACCCCAACACAACGTTATTTTTTTTTCCTTTAAAATTGAAGAGACTTGCACTTTAACAACATTTGTTGAGCAGAAACTAAGTCTCTGTGTCAAGAAACTTAGAAATTTCATGCGAGTGTACGTGAATAGGGAGAGGGCGGTTTGAGATATGCAAACATTCTCTGCTTGAAACGGGTCTAGCGTTACTTGTAATCCGAGAATTTTGTTTATGTCTGAGGAGAAAATACCTTGACCTTTCAAACGACTATCAATTTACATATGTTAAAAGGGTTTTTCACGAGCGTAAAGGCTAAGTTTTAACTTTTTTTCCCCAGAAAATTCCATCATTGCTTCTGGCGAAGTAAACACGATCTTACTTTTATCACCGTCAGCGTGATCCATGGCCAGACATAATAACTTTATAGCGCATTGAATAACCCCTTCGAAAGTGAACAGAAACAAAAATTCCGGATTACAAAATCTTCTGTTTCCCACGCAAAACGAAAATACAGCTTAACTCTGGATAATTTCAGCCTTAGTAGCCAGCAACTGGTCCTAAGTTACATTCTTTATCCTTGCAAATGTCCTGATGTGCATCTCCAACGGAGTTTGGCCCAATTTTGACCAAATAAACATTTCTCACAGACGGCCATGTTCTGTCGGAATAGTTAATTTGCTAACTTGACAAAATGGTCCTGAGGGGGGATATGACGAAAAGAGCTGAGAAACTGACCTGTAATTGGCTGATGATGACATCATCCGGTGACAACAATTGGCCGAGTGGGAGTTTGGGTCTGCTCACCGACAAAACGAAAAAAAAACCGAAGGCAGAGCAAGAAACCGCCCAGCCTTCGGCTGCGCGGTTTAATTACCTGTTGATCGATAAAGTGAGGGCTCCTCCTGCTTAGACAATAGAGCTCGCATTTACAAATCGTCCCGCAAAGAGGTCTCAAATGCTGTTTCTGGCGGGAAATACTAACAAAGCTCTCTGTTCCACCACTACACTCGCTGTTTTAAACGCACTGGATGCAATAACTTCACGATGCCAAAGGCCAAAACTAGGGGATCTAAAAAGCGTGATGGAGAAAGCAACGGAAATTTGAACAGTGCATCCACAAAAGAAACCATGCTTTGGGAAATGAGAGTATCAGGGTAAGACCGCCTTTTATCATTAGTTGTTGTACTGTATGCATTAGTTAGCTTTTCAGAAAGTCAGCGAAGTGCGTTTGTAACCTCGGCCGGACAATCAGCCATTTATCTCTACAAAGCCCCAAAAAGAATATTGTAACAGTTTTTCACTCCGTAAAGGTACCAAGGCTTGGTGTTTTCTGAATTTTCCACAAATGAGGACAAAAGAATAACTGCGGTGAATCTTCAGTAATGACATGGCACCGTAAAATGCTTGGATACATTTTGTGAAAACTGGGAGCATCGAAGGCGAACTGCGCTCAAACAGAGCGGTTTAAAAAACAAGACAGCAGATATTTGGGAATATAGGACAAATGTAAATGGAACGGTTAGCAGTCGAATGGTTTTTCCGTGAGTATTTTGAAACAATCAGAAGGTTTTGAAATATAATAATACACCACTTTGGCTTCTTTACGGGACTTTTAATGGCACTTTAATTGATCATGGCAACTTGTTGACAACTTCCAATTAGAGATAATTTATTCATAAAATCGTTTTTCTTTTCTTGTCTAGGAGACAGCTTTTTTCGCAGAACTGTTTGTAATTAAAAGAACTCAAAGAGATGCACTTATGGGAATATCAATAACTAAAATTTTGTGAAATTGTCGATTTTGGGGTATACTGATACCTTAAGTGTTTCTTATGTATCATAGTGTTTAACAATGTTAGTGGTGCATCAATAAGCATGCAAGCTTCTACCCGACATGTATCTTAGCTACATTGTATCAGCAGGCTTACAATGGACTGATTGGGTAAATGAATGATTTGCTGTACAATAGATTAGAACAATAATATTATAATATTATTCTGTATGTTTTGTTGTCAAGCATTTGTGTTCATTGTTTAGCAAATGTTGTGTCATCTGAATGAAGTGAAAGCCTCATTCACTGTTTGCTTGTTACAGTTTATGTATGATATTTTAGTCAAAGAAAATGCAAGTGATTAGTGCAACATTTACCGTATCAGTTAAAATCGTCACTGTTTTAAACATGTACAGCTGTACCATGTTACAAAAAATACAGGTCTGGATGAAATTAAAGGAGAACATTCTATATCACATGCATCATATTAAGCCTATTTTGTGACTTTAGTTGCTTGCATGATGGGAAGGTTTAGTGGACACAGAAAAGCATACAGTCATGTACACTGATATAACTGACCATTTACTTTATATATTACAAGCTACAACATACATGTAGTCTCTTGGGGTTTTACAGAGGCTTGTCTACTTGTAGTCCAATAGATACATATTATCATAATAATTATTATGATATTCAAGAGCAAAATGTCTTGTTCACAACATTCTGTAAATTTGGGTTGTGTATCATTTACACAGAAAAATTTTCTCCTCAACGATTTGTGCAAATGGTTAGCAAAAATGCTTGATGGTAAGTTCTGTTCAGATTGGCCACATACCAAATAACTCAAAACACTCTACAGTTTATCCTGATAATAGAGAGGTTAAACATGACGTTTATGGCAAACGGCAAACAGCAAAAAATGAAACTTTTGTCGTCTGTCTTCAGCCCTCTGTACAGTAGAATCAAAATAATTGTATTTGCAGTAAATAGTAAGAGACGCTTTTCTATTTTTGTACCATTTATTAAAAGATTACAAGAAAAGAATAGAAAATGAGAGGTGACCTTTGCTGTCCGCAGTCTGCCGGCTGTACGTCATGCTTAAACTCTCTAACAATTCCAAGATGGTGGTGAAGAAGTTTCACAACAATTAGATATTAGGTAGTCTGACAGTTCATTAACAGTAAATAAATCACCTTATTTAGTGTCAGTCTTGATTTCTGGTGGTGGACATTTTTCAAAACAGCTAGCATTTCAGTGTGTTTTAGTCCAGGTTGTAGTGGTATGATATGTACCAATATGTTTTATATTTCAATGAATAAGAGACAGTCATATCTATGGTGAGTTGGTTGAAGCTATGATGGTGAGCTACAAATTGTGCATCAGTTATCTGCTGGCTAAATGAAGTAGAAAGTGTGCTAGCTTAATTGGTTTTTGAAGGAAAGCATTAAAGTCTGATGGAGTCAGTTTGCCAAGACAATCCACCCTGCACTCAAATACTTTTATTAAAATTCTTGGGTCGTCATTGTCATTATTCGTTCGACTGTATAATTGTTTAACAATTACTTAATATAATTACTTTTTATTATTATTAAATAACTATTATGGGTATAGCCAGGAATAATCCAGTATATGTAACATTAACTGCTGCCCCTGAAAATTAGAATAGATGAAAAAGATGAAGATATAAATAAAAAATAATTTGGAAGATATCAGAAATAGGGCACATCCCTTTTTGGTTGACCCAGGCCTAGCAGGACAAGAGTCTTGAGTGAGAGCAAACACACAGATAACTCTGATCAACTCTGTTTCCAACAAATCTAAGATATTGAATAGATTATTTACCTGCATTTCGATTCCATTTGGGTGACAACAATGGTCACCAAATGTTACACAGCTTTTAAGATTCTCAGTTTTGGTATCATGGTTAGATTTTTTAAACTTCATGTCTTGTTTTGCTGATGAATCTGGGTCTATATGTGTAACACACGAGCGACGATAATCAGCAACAAAGTACAGATAGGAGCAACTTCAGAATACCCCCCCCCCCCCCACTCACACCCTCCTTAAATCTACTGCTACTGTGGTCCGCGGTCTGCAGTCGGCTAGCAAGGTTATTTGTATGTACTAAGTGTAATAAACTGAATTGCTACTGTGGTCCACAGTCCCGTAGTCGATGAATAAGTATTAAACTAATAAGTGTTAAACTCAAGTGCTACCATGGTCCACAGTCCTGTAGTAAATGAATAAGTATTAAACGAAGTGTTAAACTGAAGTGCTACCGCAGTCTGCTGTCCAGCAGAAGATGAAAGAATGAGGTATATTCATGGTTTTTATATACAGTTTATTATGTAAATTATGTCGACTGCGGGACTGCGGTAGCAGGATTTTGAGTGGTATTTCAGTGGCAGGGTATTCTGAAGTTTATAGCCTACAGATTTCAGTCCACTTTATGCATTTCAGGATATCATCTGTTACTGATATTATTTGACTTAATTAGGGCCATTATGGAACTTTTTCATAACATTGTAAAAATTACTGAATGGAGCTTTATAGCAATTGTCACGCAGGGATTGTAAACCTGGCAAATATTTCTGGACTCAGTCTGAAACAGACGTTAGTTTAGTTCTGGGTCATTTCGATTTGACGTGTGGGCTGTATGTTTAAAGAAAGCAAATTCAAACAATTAAAGAAAGCAATATTTACTCACCAGAAATTGCAAAAGCTGGAAGTCTAAATCCACAATGGCTGCCTTGAGAAGGAGTTTCCACTCATTGAGCCTGTAATGACCGTAATAGAGGCCGACGAATCCGACGAGTATCTCAAAACAGTTTGGGCTCCACAAATTCTAAACTTCTTCAACATTTCTAACCAAATTCACTCCATGTATCAGCTAATACACTATACATCCCATCTGGCGTGGACAACATTCGTAAAAATATGGCTGCCTTCTAGGGCGCGTAACACGAGATGGAAGGAAGGGTAGGTACACGAGCTCATTTTCGGAGAAAACAATATTTAAATATATATATCTATAGATATGTTTTGGACTAATTTTATTTACTGAATGCCTACATTTAAGAATAAAAATTCTCTCTCAATGTTTTGCAATCATCCAGAAAGTGATGTTTGCTATTCGTTGGAAGTTGACTACTTGATCAGCCGTTTGCTCATTCCAACCAATTTGTTACGTCACTTCCGCTATTTTTGCTAACAGCGTCACATCTGTGTACGCAGATTTCTACTAACGCTGCTTACCCTCTCTCCACAAAAACTCATCCATTGCTTCGCAATGAATGAGTTAAAAGGAAGCTTTCGATAAAGATCTCATTTCCACTAACCAACAAATTGTCAAGAGCACTATTTAATGACCTTATAGTCAAACAAGAATTGCCGGCTGCTGCTACTAATCTCATCATCCCCACTCCTAGAACTTCGTGTATTTACTTTTTACCTAAAATTCACAAACCTAATGTCAACCCAGGCTGACCTATCGTCTAAGCGAGTAGTTGCTCTTATAACCAAACTCATTTCCAGCTATTTAGACAAAATTATGGTACCTACATGTATTGTCAGATCTTTACCATCATACGTTAAAGACATGCAGTCGACACCCACTTCAAACTTTTCGCGATTTCAATTTCCTGGGCGAAGATAAACTTATTTTTCATATGGACATTACATCTCTTTACACCGTCATTCCTAGTGGCGAAGGTCTTCTAGCCCTGAAACATTAATTTTTTTCGATTTATGCACTGTTAAAGTGCCTATGAAATGAAATTTGCGCCTACTTTTTTATTTTAAAATATTGAAGTCAATGATCCTCTGATTTGTAATTTTCGAGTTTGGGCTTCTGATAAGCGCGTATGAATTTTTCCTCGAGCTTCAAAGTTGGCCAATTCGTGTCAAAATGTGCAACATTCCGCACGCGGTCAAAATATGCAAATTAGCACGGTTTGACGTCACAAGGTAGGTAAAACCTTCAAGTCATCATAGCATCTGAGAGGAATAAGCGAAGGAGTGAAAAGTTTCTCGTTTCTGGAGGCCCTGTTTTAGTGAGCTGCCAAACACCACTTACACGGAAGGCACTGTCTTGCTTATATTTTTGAAAGACGAAGTCAGAAGGGCACATTGTCAGCGATTTCTTCAGATACACCGGCCCAACTGCAAAGCGACGAATGCGTCCGTGTTGTTCCCTTCATTTCGAACAAAGTTTCCATCAACGGCTTTTAAACAGTAGAGATCCTCTGCAATGGAGATGTCTTAATAAAGATTTAGTGGCGGCACTCTCGAGTCTTCACACGAACAGGACCAAACTGAAAGGGAGCAAAGATTTCAATTGAAATAACATTGGCCTCACATCATTAATTGTGATTTGTGTGATTTTGCAGGCAGGCATGATTTCGGCTGATGATTTCTTGCAGACTTGTTATCAGGACATGTTAGCACAATAATCCTAATGCAAGAATGCGATAGCAAATAATAGGGAAATTTGTTTCAACAGAGCTTTTATAATAACTCAGAGCCGAAAAAGTTGCCTCGGGTTGCTTCAAGGCGTCTTGTTTACTCTTGATAATGTTGATATAGCTAGGATGTACGGAGGGAAAGAGAGAGAAAGCGGAAAAAAAACAGCCCTCCCTGGTAGGATCAGGAAAATAGTACACTGCATTTGAATCGTGTTTGGTTTGCCTTAAAAACCGATAAACCACATTTATCACTGAAGATGATAAAAGCCATTCGAGCCAAGCCGTTCTGTTAGCACAATGTCTGTTGCATGACAGTTTCGCAATACAAATTGGGAGTCCCGTTGCAGAACCAGACACATTCGAATATACTGAGGACATTGTATCGACAAACAGTAAACAAGACGACTTGAAGCAATCCGTGGTATAACACAGAATTCTTTTACTTTTCGGCCTGAGTTTTTGAGACACCAAACAAGCGGGCAAGTATTTATCATGAACGAGCGTGTGAACGAGAGTATCTCCCAGAGAATTGTCAACGCAACTAGAACTGGTAATGAATTCGATAAAACAACAAGAACTGACAATGGATTTAATAAAATAATGAGAACTGGCAATATAGTAATTATGTATATTCTCCCCTCCAAGAAGAAAAGGGAAATACTGTTTGATGCAACTAGAACATGCGTTTGGTTGAAACTTGATGTTTGCAGCATGTATGAGAGATTTGCAACACAACTGTGACCGAAGTGATTTAATAAATCATCAAAGAAATCAGGTTAAATCAGGTTAAATGTTTTGCCTAGGCAAACAGCCCTTTCACCTTTTTCTTACATTGAAGGCATGACAGATTTATGGTTTATCAATTTAAGACTCTATCCTTGTTTCTAAGATGGCAAGGCGTATACCGTCTTTGTCGTCCACGTCTTCTTGAGGGGGGTGTTGGGATTATCGGTTTTGCGGGTTTGGCCAATTTTTGGTTCGGTTTTTCGGTTTTCACTCTTAAAAACTGCGGTTTTTCGGTTTTGGTGTTTCGTGCGGTTTGCGGATTTTCTCCAATTTAGCCTTTGGTTTTCGGTTTTTGTCAACAACGATGGCGGTTTTTCGGATTCTTCTGCCCAATTCATTTACGGTTTTTCTGGTTTTGCCAAGGATTTCACACCTTGCAGTCACGCTAAAACTGTAATTCCGAGGGACCACTTACAATTAGAGGAATGCATGACAAGCCTAGTCTCTTTAGCAGCCGTTATTTGGGTCGTAATCTGCTGCCAAGCAACCCGGAGGATCGAGGTATGTGGGTAAATTTTTGCCCTAAGTAATTCATGCATCCCTTCCAGATATTATAGTGATACATATGCTATGCTACGTTGTAAATACACTATCATAAGGGATACACCAAGTACTTACCATTAATTTTTTGCTGGGTATGTGACGCTGGCCTCTCAGA
>JAHPZR010054351.1:47500-90548 GCA_019787425.1 Platygyra sinensis | reverse complement strand
GTCGATTGAAATGCACGCGTTTTCTCGGGTTTTTGAAGCCGCACAACAATTCGCATGCACGTGTTTTCTCGGGTTTTTGAAACAGTAGAAAAATTCGCGTGCAAGTGTTTTCTCGGGTTTTTGAAACAGTAGAAAAATTCGCAGGTAGGTGTTATCGCGGATTTTTGAAGCCGTTCAAAACACTCGCAGCACGTGTTTTATCGGGTTTAAAAACACTCGGCTACGCCTCGTGTTTTTAAACCCGATAAAACACTGCTGCTCGTGTTTTAAACAGTACATGAAAACCAACGACAAATTACACTGGAATGCTTATCGCTTTTTTCGTCAGGAAATTAAACGTGAAATCAAGCTTGCCGAAAAAGAACATATTCGTTCTGAAATTTTAAAATCGAATGGAAACTCCAACTCGAATTGGAAAATTCTTAACCGTTGTCTTCCAAAGAAGAATGCTCCATTAGCCACTGTCGAAAATCCACTTCTCTTGGCAAATAAATTCAATGAATTTTATGCTAATGTGGGAAAGTGACAGCTTTGAAAGCCACGAATCTTGCTGAAAAACACAATCTCAACATTCAAGGCACTGCAGAGGGAATTTATCCGTGTGAATCCATTCACAGCTCTGGTGGAAATATGACTACCTTGTTTACGTTTCATTCTATCAGTACGGGCGAGGTGAAAGATAGCTCACCAGTTATTGCTCCTATCATTGCTGCCGCAGCGAGTGAGCCTGAAGCGAACGAGCGAGGCAGCTCTCTAATCAGCAGAAGATTACATTATAGGGCTTGCAATCACTCTTTCTTACCAAACGCAAGGAATTGTGGTTATGCGCAAATGGGAGATTTAGGATGCGCAGTGGTATGCGCAAGGAATTGTGGTTATGCGCGAACGGAAATATTTTAGGATGCGCAGTGATATGGCGCAAGGAATTGTGGTTATGCGCCAATGGATGATTTAGGATGCGCAGTGAACCATGTGCTTGCTTGTTTCTAAAGTAGTGTCAAATTGTGGTGTGTGAATTGTATGCATCAACTTCATGCATCATGACGAATCGATGGCGAGGTGTGACAACGGTTACCGGTCCAAAGATTACCGATTACCAATAATCTAATAACATTGAACCACAAGCCGAAGAGACTGAAATTCGTTCTACCTTGTTTAGTTGTGTAAAACACTCACACAGTTCGTATTACGTTGAACGATGTGCTGCACCGGCGGTAGCCCTAAGATATCAGCTTACTTTGTATAAATAGCTTAGTTGTGTCTCATTTTTTAAACGACTCCAAAATAAATAAATAAATAAATCAGCTACGAAGGCAATGCAAAGACTACTGCACAATCACAACAAGAAAGTCAAAAAAACAAGAGCGCGACTTGTGTTGTTTTGAAAACCATGCTACAAAAAAAGAACATACGCGCATTTAATGTCGCTCGCCCAAGACAACGGAACATTTATCAAATCACGTCACCTACAACATGTAATTTGCATACAGACAAGCAAACGAACTTCGTCCTGAACAGCTTTTCCATCTCGACTACTTTACTCTCGTTCGAACAGCTAATTCACCTCGACTACTTTACTTGGCGGCGAGTTGGTTGGTGGCGAGATGGTTTCTCGGTGACGTGTTGGTTGGTGGCGAGATGGTTTCTTGGTGACGTGTTGGTTGGTGGCGAGATGGTTTCTTGGTGGCGAGTTCAGGGTTAGTGGCGAGGATGGTTTCTCGGTGACGTGTGGTTGGTGGCGAGATGGTTTCTTGGTGGCGAGTTCAGGGTTGGTGGTAGCCTGTGTAGCTGGCGGGATGCGTGAGCAGGCGAGCGGCTGGCGCGCCCGCCAAGGAATTCGCGAGTTAAATTCCCGCCTGCCACATTTGGTATGGTTTTTGCTTGCCGCCCACTTTAGCACTTTTGATGGATCAATTAAATAAGCCAATCAGAGAACGAAGTGTTAACATGAATCATGAAACTAAGCCGAATCACGCAAACAGTCAACAGACTTGCGTGTGAAGAGCTACATTTGAATCCTGTGGTACCAGAGCGAATCAAAGGAGAAATAAAGCTATACATCAAGCGCCAGAAACATAAAGTAAGCTCGATCAGATAGTAGTCTCCTTCGCAGCCGCTTGGGCGGAGTCACGTAACGCTCCCCGTCCCCACGCGGCTGCTTCAAACCGACACACATTCCTTTCTAGGAAATAAACCAATCAATGTGTGGCTTTCATTTTTCTTGCGAATGTTCGCGCCTGTGATTGGTGCAGTGTATACAATGACAACTAAACGAGAGGCTCATTGGTCCGGGCAAACAAAACCGCAAAACACCGAGAAAGGAATGTATGTCTGTTTGAAGCAGCCGCGTGGGGACGGGGAGCGTTACGTGAGTCCGGCCCAAGCGGCTGCGAAGGAGACTAATCAGATAGCGGCAAGAAGCATAAAAATTTCTCCAGACAAGCGTATAGCTTTCTCGGCCTCGATGAAATACTTACGAAGGCAAACAGGTCTAATCACAGCGGGCCCGGCGTCTTAATATAGAATGCATGTAAGCGACGCGTTCACAGAAAGCGTCATATCTTGTCCCTCAAAAGCAAATGCTTGGAGATTTAAAAACATATGTTCCAAAAGAAATGAGGGAAAGATTTCCGTATAACCCCATACATTTATTATGCATGCAGAATCATTAATTATGTATGCGCTCTTTTGTTTTTGAAGACAATAGAAAGTCCCTAAGGTATTGAATATATACATTGATAATTACTACTTACCGTATGAATAAAAGAGGATTTGATTGCGCGCTGTTGCGGGCTATTGCGCGCTGTGTTTTCGCCGATTCTCTTCTTCCTCTAGCTCCGTTCTTCTCTCTTTTTTCTTCTCTATATCACCAGGCTCCTTGCGCATTTTTTTTCCTTTTTTTCTTGTACCCTATCAGGTCTCGAACCACTTACCTCTAGCATACATCTCGCCTATCAGTCTCTCTTGTACACCACTACACTACGAGGTTCAGTTGAGCATTATCCCTCCAAAAATAATTTATATTTTACCTAAACCGTTTGCATTCCCAAAAATTTGCATGACAATTTACTTATTCAAGTGTTTAACGCATGTTGCACGCTGCACGAAAACATGCATCGCATTTGTGGGTCCCTGGTGAATAAAAGGGGAAGAGAATGATTTATTTCCCTCGACTTCAGCAGTACTCTTAGTTACGTACACATCAATGTCTACAATGAATTTCCTTAAACTTTGCAAAATTTTGCCGGATCACGACCAGTGCATACAGTGGTACAAGGAACACAACCTGCTGGCGTCGTAAATAAAGTGTCCGCGGGAAAATTTTAGCAATGCATGGAGGTGGAGACGAGATCCTTCGCGAGATGGATACGAATCGCGATGTCCAAGAAGAAACTGCAATGACATGGCGTTAATGCGCACTGAAAATACATGGACGGGAGTCAAACAAAGAACATCCAAAGATCTCTCCGAAAGCTATCTACGGGAATGGTTGTTGCGTCAACACTATGGAGACGATCCATTTGGAAACATTATCAACTTCTATGTGAGTACGAAAAGATGCGTAAATTGTTCCTGTATGAACTGTTCGTGATCTGATCGCCACTTCATGAAGGAAAGAAACAAAATACACAGTTTCAACGCACGGGACTAAATTTGAGGAAGGAAATCAATGGGTTAAAACGCGGAATGACACGATGAAGGTAAGCAAGAATTTTATTTCACTTCGATATCATTTACAAAATTATTAAAATAGTAGCTGACCCGATCAACAGTTTATAGCTAACCGCAAGCAGCCTTTGCTTAGGCCTAAAACACTATTTTATACGCATTTTTGAACTAGCGCAATGGTCGAAATCGCTATTATGATAAGCAGTTTTAAGCCTGCGTTCTGTTTAAAAACACGGTAAATGCGTCCTAAATTGTGATATTACATTTCCGTTTTGCGTACTTTAGATGTTAAGGTCTTTTAATTTAATTTTAAAGTCTCCAAGAAATCGCTTCGTTTTTCAGTATTTTTGACGGAAAATTCGGGAAAAAAAACTAAGTCTAAAAAGTAGTAGTAAAATTTTTAATAGTAAAATTTAAAGTTATTCAAAGCGAATAACTCTCAAAGGAGCGCTATTGTTTCCGCTATTGTCAAGTAAAAAAAAGAACTGTATGCATAATAAATGTATGGGGTTATACGGTTTAGGTAAAATATAAATTATTTTTGGAGGGATAATGCTCAACTGAACCTCGTAGTGTAGTGGTGTACAAGAGAGACTGGTAGGCGAGAGGTATGCTAGAGGTAAGTGGTTCGAGACCTGATAGGGTACAAGAAAAAAAGGAAAAAAAGTGCGCAAGGAGCCTGGGTAATATAGAGAAGAAAAAAGAGAGAAGAACGGAGGTAGAGGAAGAAGAAGAAAACACAGCGCGCAATCAAATCCTCTTTTATTCATACGGTAAATAGTAATTATCAATGTATATATTCAATACCTTAGGGACTTTCTATTGTCTTCAAAAACAAAAGAGCGCATACATAATTAATGATTCTGCATGCATAATAAATGTATGGGGTTATACGGAAATCTTTATATGAACTCTTCATTTCAGAATTCGCTAGCTGAACGTTACCTTCGAAGAACTTCTCTGCGAACTTTTTTCTTACCCGAAAATGCTTGGCGACCTTTTTTAGAGCCAGAAATTTCAAAAATATCCCTTCCGAAAATCTAAGGGACTGTTTTTCCCTGCATTTCTCTGGTTGCGAATCTTTTAGGTGATGTTTTAGTAAGAAATCAGTAGCTTTTTGGCAATGCATTATCCGAAAGTCTTAGAACGGGTAGACTCTCCCGAACAGATATTTCATCGAAGTTTCTCGTTGGGTTCCCCTGATCATTCCACGAAATCTCTCTCCGGAGTAACTGCTGAATACCCCTCCATCTGAAGTTATACCCCTGAAAAAGCTGGCTACATGGATACGCAGTTGTCTCCCGCTAACGCTTTAAGAACGAGAAATACATGTATGTCATACTTGTCTGGTGTTGACTACGCAGCTACGCGACTACGCGGCTACGCAGTTGTCAAGACTTCCCTTCCTCTTGGTATATGTTAGTAGGGAAAAAAGTGGCTACGCAGTTGTGAAGACCACCCCTCCCCTTCAAAATAAGTTAGTAAGGAAAGAAGTGGCTACGCGGCTACGTGGCTACGCAGTGACTGCGTAGCCGTGTAGCCATCTTCACTCTATAGTGTACTGTCTAAGACTGCCTGCATTCTGCGTGTCTGCGTAGCCGCGTAGCTGCACTTTTCGAGATCTCTTTTGGAGTGGAGGGGTATTCAGCAGTTCACGAAGCCCTCTCTTGTTCTTCCTTCAGTATAATTTTTCTCCTTTCCCCGCGGATATTCAGAGAATCCAAAGCTTCCTCTATGCATTTCTTCTCATTTTCCATTTGCAAATTTGTGTATAAAAACAAACCTTTTCCCCTGGGAAAGATGACGTTTCACTGGTCTCAGCCAATCCGAAATTTGCGTGCACTGGTGAACGCATAATTCAAAAAAACCCACGAATTTGGGCAGGCCGGGAATTCAACTCGACTCTTCACCAATCCTCTCACAGCTTCGCCACTCGCGTTCACGGCTTCGCAACCAAAACAAATGCACTCGCGCGCGAAATCCCGCCAGCTAAGCAGGCTAGGTTGGTGGCGAAACTCCCTGGTGGCGAGATGACCGGATACCATGACAAAGGATCGAGACAATAAAGCACATACACATACGATTCACATCTACCTCCCCTTTACCAGAAAATCAAAAGGATGCAAATCGAAAGATGTGGAACTGAAAGATGTGAAAATTGTAGCAGCAGAAATCTCACCTATAAATTCTGTACCGGTACGCATGAAATGTCTCTGGAGTGTTGACAATGTCGAGGACGCGTCCGGCATCGCCGGATATGTGAAAATGCTAAAACTTAATTTTCAAATTCATGTTCGGATGAAAAGGAGTAGATCGTAGCATATATGAAATAGGTTTGTTCTACACTTTCCATTTGTTTTAATTATTCTACAAGTTTTAGTAAAGATGATTTCTCTTCATCTGATTTAAGAATTCGACCACGGAGGCGAGACTGCTAAGAAATGACATAGTTGTGAAAGTTAATAACATCTCCTGCACATCGTTTTACAAGTAAATCAGAGCAAAAATTCTAATCGGAATCCACGCGACATCCTCGTGTCGTTCGTGGCATAATGCACTCTGGTTAAATGCAATGCATTCTGGTAAAAAGTCATGAATTCGAGAATTCGTACTCCTTTTACATATTCTTTTAATTTTAAATCCTGATTATGTTGCTGTTCGCTCGCTACGCTCACTCCAAAACAATTAACTTGACTTATGTAAAAATCTGCCTTTCCTTTATTTCAGGGTCAAATTTCTGCTTGCAAAAGGTGTATTAAGTTCAAATTCTGATGAAGAAAAGGGCACTTGCACGCAATATCTATTCACTCCCACAAAGCACCCAACCCAATAACGATTTCAATTGATTTCCTATCATAACTATTCAAATATCTTGTGGTTATGCGCGAATGGAAGATTTACGATGCGCAGTGGTATGCGCAAGGA
This sequence comes from Platygyra sinensis, assembly GCA_019787425.1. Taxonomy (NCBI): domain Eukaryota; kingdom Metazoa; phylum Cnidaria; class Anthozoa; order Scleractinia; family Merulinidae; genus Platygyra; species Platygyra sinensis. The sequence goes on along the minus strand of JAHPZR010054351.1, from coordinate 83,954 downwards.
ATTGTGGTTATGCGCGAACGGACAGTGTTTAGGATGCACAGTGATATGGCGCAAGGAATTGTGGTTATGCGCCAATGGATGATTTGGGATGCGCAGTGAACCATGTGCTTTCTTGTCACTGTTTTCGCTTTTTGCTTTTATTCTTCAGATCCTTACTAGGGTATCTAAAAGATAGTAAATTGCTGCGGCACATTCTGCTGATAGTGACATATTTTACGTAGTCACTAATCTATCTGCGCGTTCCAAGTCTTACATTATAACCTTTATTTCTTAAAGTAGTGTCAAATTGTGGTGTGTAAATTAAAATCTGTCCTTGTATGCATTAACTTCATGCATCATGACGAATGCCAGACAACTTGCCCCCTGGGCAATTCGCCCCAGACAACTCACCCCCGAACTTCAGACTCGGTAGTGGATAAAAAAACGAAGAATAATTAGCTTGGTAGAGGATAAAGGAACGAAGGATAATTTCTATGGCGTTAAGTCTTGGTTTCATACATTTAACGTCCCTTTTGGCTCGGTAATGGATGAAAGAACGAGGGCCTTGTTCCCTTAGCCTGCGAAAACAGCCGTCCTTCTTCGCTGCCGGCCCGAGTGGCGTTTCACGCGAAACGCCTCTCGGGCCGGGAGCGAAGAAGGACGGCTGTTTTCGCAGGCCATTGTTCCCTAAACGAAAAGTCGTTTCGTACCCATGGATCTTTCGCGCCCAGGCTCAGACTTATTTTATTGATAAAACAAAGACTTTTTTGCATTTTACTGTATGAAAGGGGTATATTGTACAAGACTTCCCGAGGGGCTACACGCCGGGGGATGTTGACCATTATATTACCCTGTTGGGGTACCAGTGCCTTTGCACTTCGAGACTGTTGACAGAGCAAGCTCGTTCCCAGGGTCTCTCATCTTACCGCTCTGTGGGTAGGTAAGATGAGAGACCCTGGGAACGAGGTTGTTGATGGAGTTGTTGATGGACAATTTTGATGAGCTTTTGTTGTCCTTCCAAGAAGTTCAAAGGCACAACAAAGTTGATGATGCTTGGATAGTCATTGATGGAAAGGTATTCTAGTTTGCTCAAGTTATACGATAACTAAGATAATAGACATAGAGTGATTAGCAACCATGCATGGTATGTCGAATCTCAGCGAAAGATCCTAGACCAATCGGATAGCCCATGCTCAGATCCCCGGGCTCACATCATGACGCATTCTTAACTTGCCTAGAGTGGATTCATGGGTGCCTTTGATGCTCCAGGAACCGTGGGATGTAGAATAATTGATCTTGACTCGGACCATGTCAATGGAACGTTAATAGCTACCTAATCTCAAAATGTACACTACTGTGGAGGAGGCGTAGGAGTGCATACAGCCTGAAGGGTATGGTTTTAGGCAGTTTACTGTGGAATAAGTTATAGAAATCAGACAGTTTTGGTCTAGCACCAGTTGTAATACACTAATGCCGTTATATTGAAATTATTCAGGCTAAAGCAATGGACCTCAGTACGAGGCTCTGTGGAATAATTAACACTTAATGACTGGTCCCGAGGGGAACAGTGAATTTTGTTTCCCGAGAATCTCACTGTTTCCCAAGACGAAGTCGAGGGAAGCATTGAGATTCGAGGAAACAAAATTCACTGTTCCCCAAGGGACCAGTCATTAAGTGATTTGTTATAGCAAAACAAAACAGAAGCAACTTTTGAAAACGTGCCAAGATTCCAGTGACAACATCAGACCACCTCTGATCACGTGCAATAGCGGTCAACATTTTGTGGGTAACATTGAACTGTTTCCCGTTTGACGTCATAGTTTTCGCAATGTTGCCCGCTCATGGCATTTGGCGGGAAACAGTTTCATTGTTAGATGTCATGTGACCATGAACTAGCCATTTAATGGGCATGCTGTGGCGGGAAAACCGCCAGCTATATAATAACTGTTTGTGCTAAGGTCTATTGCATTAAACTGAATATTAATTAAAGAAATAGAAAACATGTACTGTGTTTCTATCGAGTTATAGAAACATGAGTGGAAGATTGGGAGAACGAGAAATGCTGTGGGAACACGAGTTGCAGGTAAGTGTTTCCACAGCTTTTTTGGGGTTTACCTTGGTGTAAAAACATGTGAAGTTTTTCTTTGTTTTGTTGCTACTGTTAGGGTTAGGGTCTATTATGTTGACTTCTTTGTATTCTTTGTTTTACATCACTGGTGAGTGTCACAGGTTTTTACACTAAGGATGAGCCTTTTTTTGCGTTCTCCAAACTTTCAAGAGTGTTTCAGTCTATAGCTCGATAGAAACAGGGAGAACATGTTCTTTATTTCTTTTAGAAAACTCTTTGACAAGAAAAAGGAAAACAACTTATTAACTTTGATTGTCAAAATGAAAATTTTCTTTGCTCATGCCACCATTACGTCAACAGCTCATGCTAGTTCTGTGTCAAGTTATAGAAACACGATTTTTAACCAATCAGCGTGCGTTGACTGAAAGCACTAACTACAGTTAGGTATGATGTGACGTAACTTGAGACTAACTTAAGTCAAACTTTAGCTGTGTCGTAGGTGTGACCGCAGCTTAGTGCAGAATAGGCTTGCAAAATCAAGCTGATCATGGTCTGGAATAGGATAAGGGTTATTCAGACGTGTAACAGTGGCACATCCCCACCCAAAAGATTTACAGAAATCCCCTCCTCCCAGGATTTAGGTTTGAATAGGTGAAATTTTTTAATTCAAATAAGTCATTGTTTTTTGTATGGACAAATTTTTTTTTGGAAAACTGATTATCTCAATCTTTTGAATTTTCTGGGCATGAAATGTTTTTGTCACCTTTAGGCTGAACATGATTTTTTGGATGGGCTATGGCTTGTGATAATGTTTTAAAGTCAAACATAGGATGTGGATAAAAGAAAGCACTTGCTCAATTTTTCCCCACAGCTCCCCTTGCAAGGTGTTTTTTTCAGCAGTTTTTGCAGCGCAAGAGTTATTGTTAAATGCAAATCGTGCAACCCTCCCCTCCCCCTCAAAAAAATAATGGTCCATCCTTAACCACTAAACAAACAAACTATGCTTAGCTGTAACCGTATGTCTCACTGACAATTTCTTTGATAATAAGCAAAATCCTTTTGCCTAGTTTCGTGGGATAATACTTGTTTTTTGCCAACTCAAGTTTTTTGCCAAGTTTCCCTTAGAAGCTCAATATGAGTTATTATTCCATGCAATTTCCATGAAAGTTCTTGTAATATTCATCTATGGTAATAAACAGCTAGTAACAGGCAGATGTGGATTCCCAGTGGTTACTATGATGGACTCCAGATCATACAGTCTAGGCCTGGACCCTAGTTGGGAACACTGTATTGTGTTCTTGGAGGGTTGTACAGGGGTATTCTCGTGATGCATGATTAGCTGGTTTTAATTTCTGTGAAAGGTGAATTTAGGTAATTATTCTTCGTGACCTGAAGGTTTCAGGTGACTCATGAAGAACCTAGTTTTAAACCGATAGACATGAATTTTCCACATTATTCTACATTATTTGAGATGCAAGTCCTCCAAATGCTTAGAGGCGTCTATTGTGAGTGACTTAGGTATATGATTTGCAACATGGAGCCTTGCCTTAAATATTTTTGAGTATTGCTTTCTTCAAACTCTGTTTATAGACAGTGTAAGAACAGGTCATTAAAAAGAGTATCTCACTTGCTTATTTTCGGGATTCGGGAAAATGGAATTTTTATATCCATGATCCATGATCCTCTTTTTTTTTCCTTTTGTGAACTGTGCCAGAGACACCCCTGTATAACCCTCTTCTTGGGCATTTGTCCCAGGGTGGGACTCACACAAAAACAGGACAGGGGTGCTCTCCATACCTTTTGGTTTCTCTTTGTCTGTTCCACTTCAAAAGGCCCACAGCAGGAGCTTTTATAGCACCTTTTAGGGTATTGAGGCAAAATAAAATTCAGTATTAGTTTATGTGTTGCTTTAGAATAAGTTCCTCTTAAGGGCAAAAAAAGCTACACCCATAAAACAGGATCTTGGTATCTCCTGGGGGCTCTTTTCAAAATTTTTAATGAGCCCCCCCCCCCCCATCCTTTTTATATGGGAGTCACCCCTCCTGGGACTACGATTTCATCCAGGGGGGAGAGGAAATAGTTGCTTAAATACTGCAGAAACCAGGTTTACCCTTAACAGGATGGGACACACAAGCCAATGCAGACTTTACCTTAAACTATAAACAGCTTGCATTTGTTGTTTTACAAGGTGTATGATGTCTCAAGCTATGTATCAGTTCATCCTGGAGAGAAAGCGATTCTAAGAAATGTGGGAGGAGATGCGACCATGGGATTTCAACGACAGGCTGCACATAGAGTTGTAAAGAACCACATTGCGTCTTTGTTGGAGAAGTTCTATGTTGGTTCCATATCACCAGGACCAGAATGTTCGGAAACTGGTAAATGCTAATCCAGAATTGTAAGTGGATTGTTAATTTAATCTGTTAGTTGGTAATGTTTGCTAAACTTTGAATTCATAGATTGTAGTCATTAGTTAGGTGTCCATGATTTGTTGAGGGGACCATCCCTCAGTTAGGAAATTTTGACACAAAAATAAAAGTTTTTAATATTTTTTAGTATCATATTGATGTTACACAAATTCAACATTAAGGACAGAAAATAGACAGAAAGTCCCTGGAAAGATACAAAAAAATTAAAATCAACTTCATTGTAATCCTAGATTAGCTTTATAATATTTTGAACAATCAAGCCTAGCAGAAGAGGAATGTGGTGAAACAAAAGGACTTCCTAGTTATCAAGGTATGTTTGAGCTCTATTATTCATTGTACATTGAACTCACTGTCTCTTTTCTGATTGGCCAAAAGTGTACAAGGAATTTTCAAAATCGGCACCTGTGACATCATGTGGCTGCAGATTATACAATGATCATGTCAAGGACACTCAAGGTCACAGGTAATCATGCGTTGTATGCCCCCAAAGCATTAGATTCCATTTCAGGATAACCCCACCTCAACCTTGATTATTTTGCGTATCACAAAAACCTTATTCAATAATTATTTAGGCCATTTAGGCTATATATGTGAGTTGTGTTGACTATGCAGTTGTACTAAATAGGTAAAAATCAATATTGGAAAATTCAATTGATTCATTTGATATCAATAATTTATTGTTGCCGATTACTATCTATTGATATCAGCTACTGATAACAATCAAACTCGCACAAAATATTTGATCAATTTCTATCAATTGATAAAAATTGCCAGCATTCAAAAATCCTTATCTCCAGGAGCATTGATTATTATCGAATTTTTATGAGAACAAGAAACACCAAAAAGATCTTACCCTTTTACCTGCATTGTTACTGGTCAATATTTATAGCGGCAAAGTGATTACTGCTATGTTACTAGATCGTATATATTCCCTCTGACTTACTCTGATATCTATTCTAACATTTGTTTCCTAGACAGTGACTCTGTTGTTGTGTATTTTGCTTCATCTAAATGGTGATACTACAATGTGACCGGAGCGTTTTACACTGCTACTCTGGCCTGAGCTTCTTCTGGTGTCATAAAGTAGCAAAGAACGATGTCAAGCCCAAAATATTTCTGTTAGTTTGTTTCTTTTCTTGTTATTTTGTTGATGATTGTAAAAGAAATGCAGGCTATGATAAATGACTTAATAAAACCATTACAGAAAAAATTTTATAAATGATTTTTTTTGTGCAACTTGTAAAAGGCCAAAAGTAATTTTTGATAACAAATACTCTGGGGGGGGGGGGGGGGGACTCCCAAAAAATGTGGTGGGGGTGTGTGGCCTGCTTCATAAAACCCTTATCCTATTTATGACGAAAATCTGTGATTTTCCCTATATGCTATTTATGATCTGAACAAATATTTGACTCCCTATTGAGACTATTGCAGCTGGCACAGTTAGCATAGACTTAATTTATGAAGGACTTTTGTTGATGGTCTTATCCATAATGATGAAAAAGTAGCCGGAAAGTAGCCTCGTCTAAAAAAGGATACCCTATTCAAAACTAGAGTACAAAGACAGTACCCTATTTATGACCAAAATGGCTGAAAGACCGTACTGTTTGGAGCCACAAATACCTACCTGAGTAGCTCACTTTTCCTCGCCTCATGCTTCTCACTGGCTTCGCCAGTTCTCGGTTAGGGTATCGCGGTCAAAGGCGAAAAAAGCACCCAACAGGTGAGCCTGCTCGCAGGCTGTGATCATAGCGGATCGTGGTTTTATCCAGTTTTTGGGTCCGGATTTTGTATTTGGTCGTTAGGAAGTTCGGATCGTGGAGCTCAACGTTACCCCAGAAATCTCACTTTCTCTCATTTACGTGCCAGATGTCACGCAGTGGAGAAAATGACGTTGGTTACATAAATATTTCGTTGATAGTTATCCTCAACGCTAAAACACATGTCACGCATGCAAGGCAACTGCAACAACTGAAGTTGCTTTGTATCTCGTGTATCATCAAACGCGGCAAACAATTTGTGGATTCGGATTAGACTTTTTGAGCGGATCGACGGATTCTGCCATTAATTTTAGCGGATCGGTGGATTTACATACCACTATTCACCCCCTCTTGTACTGGACGTTATATGTGGACGTTATACTTGGCCCAAGTATAGTTGAGATAAAGGGCTAACCCGTCTACAACCGCTCTCATGTGACTTTGATAGCTCAGTTGGGAGAGCACTGCACCGGCACCGCAGAGGTCGTGGGTTCGAATCCCGCTCAGAGCCTTTATATTTTTTTTTGCGGTCTCTGTTCTAGTAGTGTTACGGCCGCGCTTGCATTAATGACCGTCATCACTCAATTGCTGTTATGGACAAAATTAATTTCACCCTCAAAGATGGAATGACGGAAAATCCCCCAAAATCCTAAAAGATGGAATCGCAGAACAACGGAACGGCGGAAAATCCCCCGAAATCCTAAAAGATGGAATCGCAGAACAGCGGAACGGCGGAAAATCCCCCGAAATCCGACAAGACGGAATGATGGAAAATCACCCAATATCCCAAAACAAGGAACTGTAAATACTGTAAAACAAGTAAAAAGTGACAATAAGCTCAACTTATACTTTCTCAAAGTTCGTCGCTCGTTCTCAAAGACGAGCATAAAAAGACGACTTGGGGCAAGTCTAAGCTCGCCTATCCCCTTGTTGCGTTTTTCTCTTCGCATGAATACAAGTTCCACGGAAATTGTCTTTGCTTGTTATGTATGGTATCATGTTAGGGTTAATGTAAATCGAAAGGACTGGAGTTATTTCTCATTTATCGCCATAACAATCTTTGTTCGACTGTAATATGCGAAAGCTACACGAGAATTGGTAGTAGGAATCTAAAGCCTAAGGATAACAAATTTTTAACAACAACAAAATAGTTATTTTACACGGGGAGGGGGTCTCAAACCCGTGTCTCTTTTCACTTTCCCTAACTCCTCTTGGAATGTTGGGTGATTTTCCATCATTCCGTCTTTTAGGATTTCGGGGGATTTTCCGTCATTCCTCCTTTTAGGATTTCGGGGGAATTTCCGTCATTTCGTCTTTTAGAATTTCGGGAGATTTTCCGCCAGTCTTGTGGGATTTCGGGGGATTTTCCACCGTTCCGCGATTCCGTCTTTCAGGATTTGGAGTCATTTTCCTCTATTCCACCATTTCCGATTCCATCATTTAGGATTTGGGATCATTTTTCGCCGTTCTGTGATTCCGCTTTTCCACCGTTTCGTCATTCCGGCTTTTAGGGTCACCCTTACTGGAGAAAACATTTCCAGAAAGGCATTTTAACTGTCACCCTGCAAGCAGAACCTTTTCTGGCCACACTTAGAATTCAATTTAAGGTCGACAACACTAGTACTTGCAAGAAATATTTCTTCAGACAAAGTTTTGACCAGGGACCCTGCAAGACAGCGCACCAAAGGCTTTTACAGTGCGTTTACTGAAACCGGGGCCACCCAGACAATGAAAACCAATCAGATGGCAGAACTGAAACAATAGATTCCAACATTTTTAAATCCAGCCAATCAAATGTTCGGTACAAAACAATGAAATCCCAACTTGTTCTTTGTGATGCTTACGCGACTACGGTGTCGCTCATCAATAAATTGTCATGTTCAAACCGTTAGCACTTTCGCGTGCTTGAATTTTATTGTATCAGGAGCCCATGATTGAATGCTGCAATTTCTAAGGGGCAGTTGGTTGGTTTAGAAAATATATGAAAAGAAAAGCTGCGTAAGAATGTCAGTCGTCAATATGATATACCGCCAATTTGTGTGGTGTAGGGCTTGAATATTGTCGCGACTGTTTCAAAGAAACCATTGAAATGGTCTCTGCACAGGCAGACCACTCTATGTGTTCGTGGTTTAATATAGAGAATGTATGAGAGTTATGAATAAAGCTCTGAAAATTGCATATTTAAATCACATCTCGGCCTAAATATCCCAATAAAGTTAAATGAAAGCATAATCGACTCATGTATGGTGTTTTTTCGCCTTCCTGGGCCGTCTAAAGCGTCCTACAGCGAAACTACTTTTGGCCGGTTACGGTTAGACATAAGAAGGAGACAAGGCATGCAACTTCGAGGCCGTCAGCCGCGACCTCCTCCACTTCAAATTGGAATTAACGCAAAAATACTGAAAATCTCACCTGAATGGCGACGGATCTCCTTCTTATGTCTAACCGTAACCGGCCAAAAGTAATTTCGCTGTAAGACGCTTTAGACGGCCCAGGAAGGCGTAAAAACACCATACATGAATCGATTATGGTTTCATTTAACTTTATTGGGATATTTAGGCCTAGATGTGATTTAAATATGCAATTTTCAGAGCTTTATTCATAACTCTCATACATTCTCTATATTAAACCACGAACACATAGAGTGGTCTGCCTGTGGTCTCTGAGAAGGGAAGGTTCCAATGGCGCCGTCATTTGCTTTTGCTGAGTAATTTTACACGCTGAGGCTTTGATAGTACAACGCAGAAAGAATTTTCGATGAAGATGTTATTTCAATACAGTGATAACCTTGAAAGGAAGCTCAAACTCCGAAATGTACAGCTGCTGAGACAGTGAACGCAATCGTTTTTTCCGAGAACTGCGTGGTGAATTTCACGGTAATGACAACCGAAAGCTGTGTATAAATAGAAACACGCACAGGCAACAGGAGCGAAACAAAAAACGGTAAAGAAGAATTTTTTTAGCCATACGTTCACAGTTGAAAACGGTCAATGTAATGAACTTACCACCGTTACATGTAAATGTAAAATCTAAAGTAAAGTAACGTAAAATTTTCTAACGATTTGACAATTACTGCGCAGACACCGTAGTCAAAAGCATCACTACGAACAAGTTGAGATTTCATTGTTTTGTACCGGGCCTTTGATTGGCCGGATTTGAAAATAAGGCATTTGATTGGCTGGATTTGAAAATGTTTGAATCTAATGTTTCGGTTCTGCCATCTGATTGGTTTTCATTGTCTGGGTGGCCCCGGTTTCAGTAAAACGCACTGTAAATTTTGTGCTTGTACTTGTTTACACTGTCATCAGAGCTTGAGCAGTCCGAAATAGTTTAGACAATACACTAAATGCCGATCAGTTTTTATTTCTATCTCATGGAGATATGTATTTCCAGTTGTCTTGGAAAACTATCCTGTTCGATTCTCAACCAAAAACTACTTAAAAAGTATAAAAGGAAAAACGAAGGGGCGAACTTCTAGCTGGTCCAACTGCTTAAATAACGTTTCGGCCTTCGTCAGATTAAAAACTAAAAACTATTTACAATGGCAAAAACACAAGATCGTACACATATATAGGCAATACAGAATTGTAAATAAGGATTACATAATCAGTCAAAGGATCTAAATTAACAAAAAGTTGAACGAAAAAATGATGCAATAGTACAAAAAGGGTGATACAATGGCTAGAAGGTAACAAACGCCCCATCAAGGGCCCCTGAATGATCACAAAGATAAACGCCATAACAACATCCTCAAAAGGGGCTCCTAAACAATAGTAATAAATTCCCCAATCAGGGATGTGCCAATGAATGGCACATCAAAAGCAAAAATAACAGGATCCCAAAAAGGAGGGAAACGAACAGTGAACCCATTATAACACACTCAGTATAACAAAGAAAAACTATAGATAATGATAATCTCACTAGCAAGAAATGTGAAACACACTGTTGTAATTGATTTGGGGTTTTTAACGAAATTCACGTCTTTTGTTGAGACCATGTGGATTGAACGTGAACAACTGCGCAGTCCAAGAGGCTTCTCTTGTCAATAAAAGCTTATCAAGATGAGTGGAATTCTTAAACTCAGTGATTTGTTCAGTGACGATAAAACTAACTTGCGAGATATCATGCCGAAGACTATTAAAATGGACCGCTAATCCACATGTTCTCTTATTATTGAGCATAGTAGATTTATGGTTGCGGAATCTAACTTTAAATTCAGTGGAAGATGAACTAACATATGGCAAAGTACACTTATTGCAAGTGGCCAAATAAATCACATTCCGGGACGAGCAAGACAAGTTTAGCCTGATGGAGAAATGGCGACCAGTCGCCGAGCTTTGGAAATTAGAGCCTTGGATTAAAGAGTTCTCACAAAGATCGCACCTTTTCAAAAGGTGATTACATTTAAAACAACCAGCTCTACCATCTGCCTGATTATCTATTGAAAATGGCCTTATTATAGATGGTGCCAAAATCTCTATGAGATTCTTAGTCCTACAGTGGGCTGGGAAAATAGATTTGGATCGAAAAGTTTCTTTAACCTTAGGTGAAGAGTGCAATAAGTGAATCTGTTTCCTGATAAAATAGGAACTGGGACCTGGAAACTGTTTGCCGAAAAGCTATTTCTAAAATCATAGTGATCCGTTTATATATTCTGAAAAAATCGACTTTCAAAAGATTTTCAAGGCGAGAAAATTGCAAAGTTTTATGGCTTAAAACGTCTTCCTTTTAAAGATACGAGAGAATTGTGGCACTTGAAATTCGCCCCAAAATGTTTCGGGGCTCTCGAAAAAGGCACGCCAGGGGACTGTTTCTTAAAACTCCCGAAAGGTCATTCGTGTAACTCCGATCCACTTATAATGAAAAGCTGATATCTTTTAACATGCTATCAACGGAATTAAGCCTGAAGTATTTGCGAAGTTTTGTGCTCTGAGTCGCCTTCGATTTGGAGATTCAAAGGGAATTTAGGCACCCCCAAAATACGCCCAGAATATTTCGGAATTTTCGAGAAACAGACCCCTGGTACTAAACTGAATCTCAAAACTATGTAGTAGTGGAGGAGATGTGGAGGGTAGAGAAGGGCGACTGAAGACTATCAAGGGCCGTCTTGCCCTGAAAAGCTAAGGACATCTCCTGGGTGAACCATGGGGGCAACATGACATAATCACAATTTACAGCCTCTGATCGTGTACAAGAGACTTCAGGCAATCCAACATTCCACTCAAGCTTGTACTGCACCACGGGACCAGGAGCTTCACAAGCGTCCTCCACTACAATTCCCTTCAACCACTGTAAGAAATCATCGGCAAATCCTACACAAGAATAAGGATTCCAGCTTGATAGTGCTTGTCTAATACTAGGAGGAGAAGACATTGTCGAGGAGGATCGGATCTGTAAGGGTATGCTTTCCCTGGCGATGCTTTGTAAACTTACTAGGCGTGTGCCATCTCGTAACCCGTAGATAATTTTCTTCATGTCTCCAGCATACATGTGGTACCACCAGTCGCGTAGCTTGTACATCAAAAACTTCCATTCCTCTCCAGCTGGGTATTTCAGGCACATCTTCATTTCGATGTACGTACGCTTTGGAGGGAATGAAAAGAACAACGTGAAATGTATTTTCCGGCGTTTGACGAAGGAATTAGGAAGAAAATGTGTTGGAGAAGAAATCCTCCGATAGCTAAGTGTCATGTTGCATATTTTCGAGCGTTTTTTATGCATGGTTATTAGTTATTCTGTCATAAATCGGCTCTCACTTCCCAAGACAACAATTATTTTTACTTAATTATTCGCTATTATTCTTTAATCTGAACACATTGTCCAAGGCTGGCGCCTCTCCCGTCTGTGTCTCGTCACAGCTGGTCTGTCCACTAGTTGGTTATGCTCTGCTCTTTGTTTTGGTTCAGTTTCTTGTCCCGGTATTATCTCTGCACCGGGTGGCTCCTTTGGCTTCACAGCATCCTTCTCCTTTCTCTGTGGTCCAAGTTCAGTGTAATCCAACTTCATTCTCACGGGTGTCCCCTTGAGGGCTTCGTAAGGTGCAACTCCTGTAGCTGGGTGCGGTGTTGATCTGTAGGCGATAAGCATGTCTTAACCGCATTTCTCCTCTCAAGACGGTTTTTGCCTGGGAGATTTGCAATTTGTTCGGTCTTGTTTAGGGTTTGCATGAATCTCTCTGCTTCTCCATTTGCTCTTGGTTGAAGGACCGTCACCCCGTGGTGCTGAAATCCTTCTTGCTTTGAACATTCAATGAACTCTTTAGACTTGAACGGGGGTTCGTCTGGGTCTCGTCACTGCTGGTCTGTTGTTCTGGTTCAGTTTCTTGTCCCGGTATTATCTCTGCACCGGGTGGCTCCTTTGGCTTGTCAACATTTGCCGTTGTATCTGGAGGGACAGGTGGTACACTGGGTGGAGTCCCTTTTCCTGGGATCTCCAAGTCTGGAACTGCCTGTGGTGTTTGTACTTCCTCACTCTTCTCTGGTTCATCAGTGGTGTTGACTACTGCATTTGCTAGCTTAAATTGGCTGGCATGTCGGCAAACTGTTCGTTCATCTGTCACACGCCTGGCTGTTATTTGGGACCCACGAATGCTGCACACGACAGAGAACACGGGTTCATAGGGTGTGCTCCACTTGTTCTTCCTTGGTTGCTTGGCAAGCACATAGTCTCCTAGTAGCAGATTATTGTTTCTGGTCTTTCTCCCTTCTCTCTGTTGCTTCATTTTCTGCTGATATTCTGTCTCTGTGGTCTATGATGTCATCCTTCTCATTTCTATGTGGTTCAGGTTCAATGTAATCCAACTTCGTTCTCACGGGTGTCCTCCTAGGGGCTTCGTAAGGTGCAACTCCGGTAGCTGGGTGCGGTGTTGATCTGTAGGCGATAAGCATGTCTTAACCGCATTTCTCCTCTCAAGACGGTTTTTGCCTGGAAGATTTGCAATTTGTTCGGTCTTGTTTAGGGTTTGCATGAATCTCTCTGCTTCTCCATTTGCACTTGGTTGAAGGACCGTCACCCCGTGGTGCTGAAATCCTTCTTGCTTTGAAAATTCAACGAACTCTTTAGACTTGAACGGGGGTTCGTTGTCGCTCTCAGTTCTCCTCGGAGTTCCATAGGTGGCGAGGATGTGCTTCAATCTCTCCTTGTTGGTCTGGAAGTCGGTTGATGGTACGGACTCTACCACTAGGCATCTGGTTTTCTTGTCAATCAGGATTGCGAGATTGTAGTGTCCATCTGAGTACGGTCCACCATGGTCTACGGATATTGTGTCCCAAAGGCGGATGGGATGCTAGTCACTTTGATTGTTTTTTCTGTCTCCTTTCGTGGCTACTTGGCACTCACCACTGGTCAATAGCTGTGGCGATCATGCTGTTCATCAGTGTTAACCAGTATTTTCTCTCAGCATTTGCTTGATCTTAGTTTTTCCTAAGTTTGCTAAGCTGTGTCCTAGTTTAACCACTTCCCTCTGAAGTGCTGGCGATAACACGATTCGACGTTCTCTCTGAAGATAAGTCCTTCTGCTACCTATAACTCCTTTTCCACATGTAGGTAGGCCTTAAGGTCTTTGTCCCTCTTGTGTCTCTCCCAGTTCCCTTTTGCGATCCTCTTGGCTAGTCGCTGCATGCCCTCATCCTTCTAAGTGTCCTCTCTGATTCGTGTGACAAACACAGCGTGCTCTGTATTCACGTTCCATCTGATCATCTTCTCAGTTTTGTCATATCCTGTCTCAGGCAGAGGGTGTCTGAAGAGGAAGTCTAAGGGTTCTGCTTCATCCTTTCCTGGTTCGTACACCAACTCGTAACCCACGTATCGCATTTCCATGATCCACGTCTCTATTCTTGGTGGTACTAGTGGTTTGTGGGCAGTCACGATTCTGAATCTGGGTGCTCGAAGTAGGTTATTCTCAGTGTCTCCTTGGCCCATGTGATTGCCAAAGCGTTTATCTCGGTTTGACTGTACCTCTTCTCGGTTTCTATCATTGTTCGGCTGATGAAGTGTACCGGTTGTATGCCTCTGTCTGTCCTTCTGGAGCGGGGCTATTGATGACCCTTCATTGAAGCTTGCTTCTGTACGGAGGATTATGGGTTTGCTTTAGACTGTTCACAGTCCCCTATTTTTCCGTGAGACCATATCGTAGATGTCGATCATTCAGTTCGACTGGGCCGCCATCTCGTCTCTTGATGCGAGCGAAACTGGGGAGAGAACAAAATGCCCTTGGGTAGGGGTGGTGGGGTTAATAGCGTGGGGTGAGGGGGCGGAAAAAATAGGGAGACTGTAACTGCTTCACTCTGTCTAGCGTTCACGGAGTTAGTTGCTGCAGCAACGGCAACACCTGATTGGTCGAGGGACAATAGAGTTCATCAGAGCGCAGCAGAGCGATGACAACACGAGTGACAGAAAGTGGACATTCATCACTTCGCGGCTCAGGCCAAAATGGCATCGATTTCGGAAGAATTTTCTGGAGACTGTTTTGATTTTGATCGTCTGTCTGCTTCTAGTCTTGGAGGATTTGTGTTACAGCGAGAGCAAAAAGAGGCTGTTTCTTGTTCGCGGGAAGATTTTTCATCTTGTGGATCCATTTCAACACCGCGATGTATTTTCGAAAGAATTGCTAGGCGAATTCTGCCAGCTCCAGCCCATTCAGAGGTCTTAAATAGATTTCCGGTCGAAATGTACTTGTTGTTTCAGCCGTAAACACCGACTGAAATTAACGCCACAAACACGGCACGCATCTGAACTTGCGGGCTTTGTCGCTTTTTTGAAGTCAGAGAAAAGATTTTTCCTCCTGCATTAATTTGACTCAACTTAGTAACTACATTAAATCGATTCCGTAAGCAATCCAATCGAAACTGAATCGAAACTGTACAGCGACACGTAATCGATATCATATTTCCCTGATTTGACAGGCTTTTTCTCCAGGGAAGAGACTGTTAATTGAATGGAGGTGCCAAAATTTGGGCCACGCCCTTGAACACGAGACAGAGTGAAGCTGTTACAGTCGGCCGTGCCCTCCACCACCTGTACCCACGGGCATTTTGTACTCTGCCCAGTTTCGCTCGCATTAAGGGACCAAGATCCACATCTACGATCGCACGGAAAAATAGGGGACTGTGAACAGTCTATGTTTACATGATATGTGGGTTAACCCACCTAGGCGGGTTGCCCGGTCTGCCAGGTAGGGTAACCCCTGTCAGCCGGGGTCGCATTTTGCCATGTAAACGACTCAAGGTGGGGTAACCCGCCTAGCCGGGGTCGAGTTCATGTTACATTTGCAACAACGTCTAGTAACGTCACCCCGGCACCCCAGGGTTGTAAGTTTGCATGTAAACGCGGGCCATTTTTTGACCACGGCTAGGCGGGTTACCTCAACTACCTGGCGACCCCACCTCCATGTAAACAAGCCCTTAATTTCTTGTAAACTGTGCTTGAGGGCTTTGAACTGATATTCATCCATCACATTGCGCTTGCTCCACTACCTAGTTCAACAAAAGTATCACTGCGGATTAGTACAGTGTCTTGATTTGGACCTGATCTTATCTTCACTTGGTGTAGGTGTTGTGCTACGTCCTGAAGGTAGGTGTTATCATCGTCTGAATCACTGCTTATCTCCTCAGCTTCTGTTGTTTTCTTGATTCACTCTCCCTTGGTCTCCTTAGATCCTTCTTGGGGTTGGACACCGATTCTGCAACATGATGCATAATGATTGTACTTGCCACACTTTAAACACTGTTGTCCGTATGCTGGGCAGTCTCGGCCTGGATGGAGTGCTCCTGTCTTTCAACAGTAACCTCGACTTTTACCTTTCTCTTTCTCTTCTTTCTTGAGGTATCGTTTTCTGGGAGGTCGCGGCGGTTTCTTCTTTGAATTTTTTCTTCTGCCCCACTTACCGCTCTTCGGAGAATCCTGACTGATATCCGACTTTCGATATCTTGATATCTTTCATGTCTTCATAGTTAGTAATTATGATGTCTTTGACTTGCTGATTGATACCTTCTCTTTGGCTTGCTTCCTCAAGGAACTGATCGAGGTTCCATTTCTTCTGAATGCTTTTTTTAACGATTTCGCTGTCTTTGATGGTTTGTATCAAGTGTTCCAGTATTCTGTCATCTGTTTGCTCGCCGAATGCGCAATCCTTTGATTTTTCGCGCAGTCTCGCTGCGTATGTGACAACACTCTCCTTCGATTTGTTTTTCCCTTGCTAAACGTGAATCTGCTGTGATGCTTGTTCTTTTTCGGTAGAAAATGATTGTCTAGTTTTCTTTTCAGCTTCTTGTAATCGTCCCCGACCACTGGCGCCGTATGTGGCAAGTTGCGTACGAGTTTCTTGATTTCTTTGCCGCCATAAATCTTCAGGGCGCTCACGCGGTCTCTTATTTCTGTGATCTCGAAATACGACGTTTCATCCTCGAAGTCTTTAATCCATTCTTTCCATGCCCCTCCAACTTCCAGGGGATTTTCTGCAATCGTAAATAGCTCTATCTTTAGAGATTTTCCGACGCTGAGTACTCTTAGATCTGTCGGATTCCGCGCGTGTCCTTCGGCTCCTTCTTGGCCTGGCGTATCTGGCATGATTTCTTATCGAGCTCGTAGTCTCTTCGCGAGTTCTCTTCGACGCGTTTTCTTCCTCTCTTTTCCTCTTCTTTATTCTAAATTTTCGGTCGCTTAAGTGCTTCGAGATCTTAGCCGTAGATTACGCTGATTTTCTCCTCTCTGCTTCTGGTTTTCTTCATGTAATCCGCGATCCTCGTCGCCAAATGTAAGATCATCACTGAACACACACCATGTTGGATAGAACTACTTTAAATACGATGTCAGGTATTACAATGAAGGCTCGCACTGCGTGCGGAGGAACGGATAGTACAACTAGCTCCCGAAATGTTGTGTTTTCCTCACTTGAAGTCACTGAATTTAATCTTTTCAATTTACTTCATACAGTATTTAAATTTAAAAATGTGACGTCAAGTGCTGAAAACCCAACACTTCGCAACTTGTTAAAGAGTACTGTGTTGTATTATTTACACGAAAATAAAACAGATTGACTTTATATTACGAACCTACCTTAAAATTTCAGCCTGAAATGGTTTTTATGTGAAGGGTGCTTAAAATGAAAATTTCAGACTGAAAGGCTCTTAAATTTTTCGGTTTTTATACGCGGGGTTTTACAGTATTGTTCCTTACATTTTCAATGCCGTCGACCTCGGATCTCGTCAGCAGGCGGTGTCGTCCACCAAAGGTACCAAATGACACGGAATAAAACCCTTGCCTTTCCTTCACAGTAATACTTGTGCCACCATTGGCAGAACTTGTATCTTGGGTCTGAGCTTCAGAGATAACCTTCTCGAACTGCTTTCCCATGTAAGAAATTTTTCCAACTTCTTCCTCCCTGGTACGGCAGCAAAGCTTCTGCTCTCGTATGTCTTCTTCCTTTGGGGCGGGTCTGACCTCCTCCACGTGGCTGATGTAGATTGTCCCATTGTATTTTACAGCGTACATTTTCCATGGTGTCTTGAAATTGCCTGTGTTGAACACTGTTGCTAACAGTCGCTTCAGTGTTCCACGCAATAGAACAAAGTCGAAATCCAACCTTTATTATCAAAAATTAAGGAAAGCGTATCTGCGTCAGTAACTCATGATGGAAGTGAGCGGGGGAGGCTATTTTGCGCCGCGAGTCTCTTTTTGCGAACCTCAAAAGATTTCCGCAAAAAAAATCCAAAAACGGGCATAATGCCCTTATATGATATTTGTTACATACGGGCTGTTTCCATTGTGCCGATACTCGAAGAAAAGGGAACGATATTTTCTGATCAAACCGGGCCAACCAAGAGGAATCGGATTCTTACCATTTTTTATTCTTTGTCCGAATTCCCTACATAAGTGAAGAGAAGCAGGGCAGTGAACCGGTTTGTCAAAAACTGAACGGCAAATTTCAGTCGTACGGGTGGGAAGAGACCAAAATGGACCTTTTCTTTTGACTTCCGACCGAAATTTCAGGAATCTTTGGCATAATCGAAAACACCCGCGGTCTTCATGTGTTGGTGCACTGTAACATGCCAATTGAAGTGATGGAAAGTTTTCCTTTCTTTTTTTCTGTCGTTTCTACCAATTAGGCAGATGTTATAGGAAGGACATTTTTCCCATCTTGCTGTTTGGTAGCTGCAAGCGAGGTAATTGGAAAAGTCATGACAACGTGACATTTTCACAAGTTGACAGCTGGGATCATGAGATTCGTGAACATTGTAATAGACCCTTCTCCGAAATGGAGGCCGAAAATTCAAATCAATCAACTTTATTTGCCACTCAAATCTTGTTTACATCACTTCAGAAGAATATAACAGATATTAAGTAGTAGGAAGATCTCTGCAAGTTTGTGATAGCTTTTCTAAGGAGATCTCCCTAACAATACTACAAAGTTTTAATACTAACTAGTAATGGTGGCTTGATTACACAGAGGTGAAGCGACATTGCTCAATCATTAAAAGAAAAATTAAACAGCTCGTATTTGCCCTTACGCTTCTTCTAGGTAAAGATCATGTTCTTGTTGAATAAATTGCTTGACTTTTTTCCTAAAATATATTTTGATTTAATATCTCTTAATATGGTTGGCAAACTATTCCATATTTGTGCTCCTTTATTTTTAATTGAGAACTTTCCATAATTCGTTCTCTTGTAGCTTATGTGTAATTTTCTTGAAGATCTGGTATTATAAGTGTGAATTGTATCATTTGTTGAAAAATAATCTTTGAAGACTGAGGGTAAATTTCCGTGCAAATAGGAATGCACAAATATCGCTATGAGGTAAAAATTTAACTCGTATATGCTCAGAGGTCTCAGAGATTGAAATAGTGGTCTTGACTCTTGTCTATAGTTTGAGAATGTCATAATTCTAATAATTTTCTAATGAATTTTGTAAATACCTTTGATTTTTGTTTCATATGTACTTGCCCAAAGAATATTACAATATGTCATATGTGGATAGATCAGAGCATTATAAATAGTTTTTAATGTCCTTAATGATATATAACGCCTTACAAATAAGTTAAAATTAGCTAAAATTAAGAAGGTATACCAGCACTAGAAAGAAGACCTCTTCTTTAGTAACCCTGCAAAGTTTCAGTATTTCAGGTGTAATATCAGCTGAGAAAATGTAAGTTGAAAATTGAAACATTTACAGACGTTTGTATGCATTATACCCCCAGTCATACAATCGTCTGTAAATTTTTCAATCATTTTGGAGAAGGGTCTATTAGACTTGCCACAAGTAGACCTCATGAATTTCAGGGTACTAGGGTCAGTAGAATATGTTAGGCCGCGAAGCGGCCGAGCGAGCGACGAAGTCCGGTGGGTACTGAATAAACAAGACGAAGGACTTTTCAGAAAGTCTACATTGTAATCGGAGAAACGAGTGATTGTGAAATAGGTTTTTATCGAGAGAACACAGAAAATAGGACGCGTTGTAACTGGAAGAAAATTAAACAGGATTTGTCGAGTGCCAGTGAGTTGTGAGTGTTCGAGTTAAGGTGTACCCCACAAGTTTGGTACAGAGGAAACTTCTGCTTAATCATTACTTGGTTTGCAAGGAGTTGTGATATTTTTCAGTAGCCCAGTAAATTGTACTGACTTTCACTGGAGCGAGCGAATATGAGTTTTATCCCCAAACTTTTATATTGCCGATGAAATAAGCAGTCATCCAGTCCTTCGATTTTAGGCCAATTAGGGGGAAACCATTAAAAAAAATTTAGAGCCTGGGTTCCCAAGAGACAAAAGTCAAAACAACGGACAACTGGGAGACAAAAAAAATAATAATAAATTATACATCTTTCGTGGCGGTGCTTCTCGATACACCATCTTGATAATTGCCTAAAATTCGCCTCACTTGAACATTTCATAGCCTCCGCAGACGTTCTTAGACTTGTCACGTCTTCCTCCCCGCGAACATCTGCTCAACGGACAGGCCACATCCGTTCGTTGGCGTTTAGCCAATCAAAGTTTCTCTTCCTATCCTTGGAAAGCTGGACTTTGACCAACTTTGACCCCACGCCTCACATGAGAAGTTTTTGCCACAAAATGTCTAACATTCTCACATATGTATGAGTTGCACCAGCAACTACAGACGCACAGATTGTTTTAGAAGTACTGGCAACTGATAAGATCCACACTGAGGACCGAAACTATTGTCTTGCCTGAACTAAGTCAAGCAATGGGATATACAACACGCAAAACAGTAAACTGATTTATATAGCACGTAGACAGCTACATTTTGATCATGTGGTTCCAGAACGGACAAAGGAGGAATAAGTATATAGTAGTGGAACCGCGTAGCACCCGTGATATGATAGACATACTATTTAAATTAATTATTAAGGTGCCGGTAGTAGGCAATACTGCCGATACACCAAATCTCCCTGGGTTTCTACCCTTTTAAAGGAAATTTGGGAGTCCCACGGACCAAAGAAAATTTGGCCCCAGTGGGGCCACGACCTCCGGATTAGATCTACCGGTGCTCTACCGACTGAGCTACGAGGCCAGGACCTCATATAGTGATGGAATAAACATAAGAACGTCTGTACAGAAACGTGAAGCTTTCTCGAAGTTAACCTACTGCGTCCCCGAAGAAAAACCGGACGAGGATAAATACGATATGCGTGATAACAAGCAACATACGATCCCTGACGATCTACATGCAAATAGTTCTAATGAAACAGCTGGGCCAAGCGCCACAATATAGAATGCAGGTAGCAACATTTCACGGAAAAATTCTTATTTTCCACATTTTGCCCCTCGAAAGCAAATTAATATCGTGCAATATTCGAACGAACATAAACAATGCATAAGCACATGGCAAACGACAGACGTGTCAATATTAACATAACAGCGCATTGGTTCTTTTAAAACAGAGGCTAACCGCCAGCGAACGGATGTGGCCTGTCCGTTCGTGTGGGGGAGGAACGCGTGACAAGCCTAAGAACGTCTCCGTGGGAGGCTAAACTCATTATTTTATTCATATCTGAAACCACAAACTGACCTTCAAAATCCGTTTTGATACCGACAGAAAACTACCTGCGTGGAATTTCATGCACGAAAGAAAAATGAAAACTTCTGTGTCTTCTGCCAAGTGTAGCATTTACTGAGTAAAACGTTTACGTTTATTAAAAACTCAAAAAGAAAACCATAAAAAACCGCTGTGGCTCGCAAAAAAAGGCTCGCACATCAGTTACACTCGAAGTGAGCGAGATGCCTCAATCGTATTTGTAGACTACTAAGTCGTCATTTTCAAAGATAAAGTAAATTTGGTGACCTAATTACTGTCGAATAACCACCGTGAAAGATTTGGAAAGCTAGCGTTTCGAGCGTTAGCCCTTAATCAGAGCGTATAGAGGAATTGTGGGTGTTGTTGACCTGTTGTGGAGAACTAGCGCTGTATCGTGCAGCATTGGTATCATTTGAGTAACAAGCTGTACTTAAACGTCTCAGTTGCATCCGAAAATATTCGAGTCACGAAGGTGTCATGTTGAACATCTAATAAGCTTCACTGTTTGTTTCGATCACTCCGAGGGAAAAAAAGGATGTTTCACTCTTCTCAGTAAACCATGACACTATAGCAATAGGGAGTTTAAGCAAACCACGACGACGACGGTTACGAGAATGCCAAAAAACAACAGGTTTAATTAGCAAAACAATAGCTGTGCACGCGCGTTATAAATCTTTGTACATTTCTTTGCCGTCCTCTGCAAAACAACGACGTGAAATGATCAAGTTCTGCGTCGTCTACGGAACGTGGACGACGACGGCTTATTTTTCGTATTTCCATTTGGATTTGAACGCCGTCGTTGCATGTTGAGCTTAAGCACGTTTTTAGAGCCATTGGCATATCGAACAGATATGGACAATCGCGAATTTCGCTTGTAAAATCTAAATGCATTTTTTACTAGGCCTTGTGCTCGGCGTCGTCGTCGTCCTTGCTTAAGCTCCCTATTTAATATCACAATTCGACGTCGACTGATGATGTCCTCCTCCGCGCTTCAAGATCTTTAACCGGTCCCAAACTGCAGATACCAGAGAAACTAACTATTTATTCAAGAATCTCATGTAGAGTTTCGAATTGAAAACCAAAGGCTCCGTCTCGAATAAACAAGCATAGTTCGGTCCGAGCCAGAACAAGACACGAAGTACCAATAAATAAACCGTGGCAATTTAAGAATTTCATGGAGCTTTGAATAGGAAAGGCTCCGTCTCGGATAAACGCTGGGCACAGTTCGTCCGAGCAAGAACAAGATCGACACGAAGTATACCAAGAAATAAAGCATGGCAAATCAAGAAGTCAGAGTTTCGAATAGAAAAAGGGCTTAATCTCGAAACAAGCATAGTTCGGTCCCTGAGTAAATCTGAACAAGAAGTACTAATAAATAAAATAGTCTAAAAAGCAGAAGTTCAACACGAAAAATCAGTAAGTTCAGCGAACCTTAGATGAGCGCAGCAAAATGGTGCAATTACAATGTATTAAGCCTTGGGCCCAGACGAGTAGAGTTTTCTTATTTGTGACGGGATTTTCGATTTGTGGCTGTTTACAAAAATTCGTTGCCAGCAAATGCAAAACCCGAACCCGACCAGTACCGGCAACAGTTATAGCTAAATAGATTGACGCAGAAATTAAGTCATCGTCATTAACTAACCGTTTGCGGGGTTTGTTTCCTCCTGTTTCGTCTTCCTTCAGAAGTTTGTCTTTGTTTTTCATGGTCCAGTACAATAAAGCATCAAAAGGCCTCTCAATATTGTTAAAGAAATAATCCCCTTCAGAACGAGTAAAACCAGCAGAAAGATCACTTCCAACAAGTTGTTTATAGTTGGTTTTCAAACTGCGAAGCTCTCTCCTGTCGTTGTTGTGAAGAGTTCCATCTTTGTCGATGGAATAACATCCAACTTCAGAACAGGGGAAAGTACTACTCGAATGATAACTCCTAGGAGAATTAACCCTGTATTGAGTTGTGGTTTTGCTGAAGGAAAAAGCCATTTTTGCGGAAGTAATATTGATCGAGATTTAGCAATCACGCCGCCTCGCGAATCACTCGGTAGTGTGGCAGCTCTCGTAACCTGCTATTGTTTTTGAGAGGCGTCTATTGTTTTTAAGTCTGAGACATTGTTTCATTGGTTAGTCTTTTGGTTTTGGCTAGGGTAGCGAGCCAATCACATTATACCCCGATTGTCTTTGACTACACCCTCGATGGCTCAACTTTGACACGCGTCTCAGAAGAAAAAGATCTTGGCGTCATCATAACTAGTACGCTCCCTTGAGACTCGCACATCCACACTATCACTGCGAAAGCAAACAAGCTTCTTGGCCTGCTCAAACGGACATGTCCCCCGCTTACGGACGTCTCTGTCATACGTTCCCTGTACCTATCTTTGGTCAAGTCACAGCTGTGTTACGCCACCCAAGTCTGGTCGCCCGCTCACGTTACTCTGAATGCTAAAGTGGAACAGGTGCAGATGCGTGCAAGCAGGTGGATTTTACGCACGCGCAGAGGCGAGAAGTCTTACAAGGAGCGTCTGACTATGCTTGACTTAATCCCACTCTCTCTAGATCGCGAACCCAAAGACTTCGTCTTTTTTTTTATAAATGCCTTTATTGTAGTACTGATTTAGATGTTCTGAACTACGTATCTTTTGTTTCCCAAGGTCGTACAAGACAAGGTGATTCCTTTAATCTACGTACTCCTCTTTGTAAAAACATCTACTTTTCAGGCTTCGTATTTCAACAGAATAGTTAAATTTTGGAACTATGTTTGTAAGCTAGCACCCCCAACCAGTTTTTGCTCGCTTAATGCTTTTCAACGTTTTGTCCGTAAACTGATGACCACTCACCTCTCAAGGGTTTATGACCTTAATTATCCCCTGTACGTGGACGCTAGTCCTATCATGTCCATGCCATTCTTAATTTATTCTCTTTCTTCTTATGGTTGGTAGTGTATGATGTTGATTTAATTTTAGGTTTTAATTCAGGGGCGGTGTCTCGCATGGGACTTCGTCCCGTTGCACCTACCCCTTTTGGGTCTTGCCTTTTTTTACTTGTTATTTAGTTATGTGTAGTACCCAATAAAGCTGCTAAAAAAATGAAAAAGAAAAAAAATAAAATAAATAAAAAAATATATGTTACGAGATGCTACATCACCTGATCGTCGAATGATCTTCCCGGAAATTGACTCGACTGCAGCTGTTAGGACGTCGCTGTGTGAGTGTCTTTGATGGGGTTGGGGCAGAGGGTGTAGTGTATCACAACCGCGAGTTCTCTCTACGCATGTGTTGACGTTTTTCTCCGAATCTCTACGTAGTGGTTTTTATTTTGTCAAGATTATCATGATTATTGTTGTACGATTGCATTTTTAAAAGGCAAAAAACATAAAACGCCTGATTTAGAAATAGCCTGAATTTCAGCCGTTTTCTCCGCGTCACTCACTAGATTAACTTAGCGAGGGGATTTACAAATGGATACAAAAAGGTGAAAATATAGCTAAGTACGAGAGCGCTGGTCTTCACCCATAGGCGTACGAGCCGGGGGGGGGGCGGGGGGGGGGGGGCTGCAGCCCCCCCAGTCGCAGAAAATTTTGAGATTTTTCGGGCAAAACGCTGATGATTCGGGCAAAAGTACTCGGGAGAAAGCATTCTAAAAGGTAGTCAAGGCCTGGCTTGTAGGTTACTTTCACTGGCGTTTGTCTTGTCAAATCGGAGTTAAGGTCAAATGATCTAAGGATCCACAATTGCAGGTATTCTGTTTTGGAAAAGCCATATGCCAATTAAATGTGTACCGTGGGAATCCATGATGTTATTTCCATTAGTGACAAAAGGATGAAAGCAAAGGACGACCAAGATGGGCTCCTGCCAAGACTTATGTTTTTGTGGTGGCTCTGAAAAGAGCCCTTTTGAATGGCTCCGCAAAGTGCCGGTTTAAAATTTTCCTGAACTTCTCGCACGAGGAACAATTAACTGTTTCTTTTATAAGTTTCTGATTTTACCAGGCTGTCGAATGAAGTCATAGGCTAGGAGTATGCAATGCTTCAAAATAACTACAGTGGAATCCTGATTTCTCGAACCCTCATTTTTTCGATCCTTCCGATAACTCAAACCAAAAGTCGTTTCCCTCTCCTCACTCAAACGCCATAATTTCACGAACTGTCCGGCCGATTTTTAAAAGCAATTTTCATTTTCATTCCCTTGGATGTTCCAAAAAATCGGAATTCGGCTGTGTTTCCGTAATGATAACAGTTTCATTAGACGTAAGAATTGGGAACGTTTTTGTTTTTACTGCGATTTGAGTACGTATATACAACTGACACTTTCGGGCATTTTGTAATTTTTTTCGGGCAATAAGGTCGCCGCCCCCCCAAGTCCGAGGGTGCCCGTACGCCTATGTCTTCACCTCCATGGTAATAGGCTCGAAAAGCTAGTCCTACACATTTTTGTAACTGATTGTAATTTTGCTATTTAACCCATTGACTCCTGGAGCTTTTTGCCAAAAACGCATGTTTTGGACACTTTGGAGATTTTCAGGCTAGGTATCGATATCGCCCAAATTAGCCCCAATTTACTCAAGAGGGTATTTGCAACATGACAGTTTGCCTTTCTTTCCACTAGCACCGCGTTTTACGACATTTTGCTCAGGCATGTGCAGAAATCAAAGTTTTTGGAGGAGAAAGTGACATAGGTCTTTAGGCTTTTCAATATTTTTATTTTTTTTCCTTTCCTTTTTCTTCTTTTCTTTTCTTTTTGGTGCAAAGATTGACCTTCTACTGGGCTTGCTTCCAGTTTAAAGGGGCACTGTCACGAGGATTTTGCTGTTTTAGGTCAATTCTGTGCTAAAATCATTACTTAAAGGCTTTAATCATAAACAAAAAGCTTCTGTAAAGCTACGACGAAAATATCAAATGAATTTTATCAGAGAGGGCTAACTATAATAAATTTCTTGAGGATTTTTGGAATGCGTAGCATCAAAACTTAAAAAAATTGGCCAATTTTTCAAATTTCAATCTATTTCCATCCGTACCATCCATAGCGACAGAGGACAGGAAACAGTTTCAGTACCTTCAAACAGTCTTCGATAACAAAACTAGATCATTAGTTTTGAAATTCAACTAATGTGAAGACACCTTCTAGCTTTTAATAAAGTTGCCAAAAAGCGTGACAATGCCCCTTTAAAAACTTCTGAGAAAGCGTCATCGAGGCGGGCAATTTTTACCATGGAGTAGTCACGTGTAATGGCAGGAAATTTTGCTCTGGGTTTTTCACCAAACGTTTTCAGCATTTTTGTGCATATCTGAGGCTCCACTGGGCCGATCACTCTGATCTAGGCATCATTGGAAAGATCTTTTCCTCCTGCAGAAGTTGAGTATAGATGATGCCAATTTTGGTCAAACGTAATGACGTCAGAGGTGGAAGAAAGACCAAGGCTCGTCACGGCCGGTTACGTCAGGCACAGGAGTCAATGTTTGTATGTATGTAATGTGTTAAGGCCCGTTCAAACGGTCATGATAGCTGATGATAGTCGATGATAGTTTCAAATATCATTCACTATCATTGACTACAATGTTTGCGATCAAACGGTCCATGATAGTTTATGATTGTTTGTCGAAATCGCGCAATATGCTAGCGTTGTTAACTGGTACCTAGTCTCCTAACGCGTGCGATTGTAAACAAATATTGCGGGGCTTTGAATTTCGTGACGAAAATGGCTGTGTATCAGTCGAGAAGAGCAGCTATTGACACAATTTTAGTGACTGTAATGCAGGATGACATTTATGAAGAGTTGCTGGGCCGCCACAAACGAGGAAGGATTAAAGAGTGGATACGGAGGAGAGACGAGAAAGGGATGTATCGCTTTTCTAGTTACATCCCGATTGTCAGTGGTAGTCATCGAAAAAAATGTTCCACGAACATGGCCGGGCCTCGTACTCATCTATTAGGTTTCATATCAAACTACCACTCCACTTCTCGTTGCCTGTTTTTTTAGATTTTTTCGCTTTTCTCACTTTCTCGCTTTCAGCGTCACTGTCGTCCGAATAATTGTCCAAATTATTGCTTTGTTTTTCTTCACAGGACGATGGCAATGCGGTAGCCATATTGCATTGAGCTCGCCTTTGTTACCCCCGCTGACCGAAAAACTATCGTGCACTATTATCCGTTCGGTCAAACGGAAAAAACTATCATGAACTGTCATGTCGAATTCGAACATGTCATAGCTGGTGATAGTTGATGATAGTGAATGATAGTTCGTGTTCAAACGTGCGTGATAGTCGAAACTATCATCAACTATCATGACCGTTTGAACGGGCCTTTAAAGGTCATTCCCCAGAATTGCATTGCGCATCCCTACTGCGCATAATTTCACGTGTGATTAGCGCGCGCGCATTAAAAAATAGGTAGTCGACGACTACATGTAGCTACTTCTGTAGGAAGGAAATAAAAAAAAAGAGAGAGAAAGAAAGGAAACTGCAATGGAAAGCAACTTATTGTTTGGTCTGTTGACCAATTAAAAAATTATAGGCCTCTGAGAGGACATGAGGTTACTGGTGGGAAATACCGAAGTGCAAAACGAATGAAAGTATACGAACAGAGTTCTCCATGTTTCGCAGTATTTTCATAGCTGTCTTAATTAGGGAACAGGTAAGACAACCATGAAAAAACCAGGAAATACAAAAGACAAGATAAGACACCTCTGCTAGCACAGTAATGAAAGTAGGAAAAAAAATGAAATGTTGTTGAACAAAATGTTTTCGCCATATAGCTAGCGAATGAGTATGACATAAATGATCCAAAACCACAAGATGAAAGCCAACAATTTTATTTTAAACACGTAGTCCAATAGGTCTTGCCTTTGGTAATAACAATTTAAAATAATCTATGGGTATGGATCTATCTGCTAACAGGAAATGGAAGTGTATTTTTCCTAGATAGAGCTCTTCAGTTTCAACATGTGGAAATATGCATCCCTTTAACTTATAATTGAACATTTGCCACAATATTACCAGCCAAACAACTTGATCTTTTATGAAATCTAACTTAACAAAACTACTTGGTCATCTATGGAAACTAACCTAACATAACAACTTGATCCTCTATGGAAACTAACTTACATGTAATTAAATGTAATTAACATAACTAGTAATAGTTATCACTAAAGCTGCCCCCGCTTTGTTATATTTCTGCTCATTCAAACAATAATATTGAACGTTATTGTTCTAGTCAGATACTAAAAAAAAACCAATTGTCTTGATATGAACTCTTTTTTATATAAGAATATATTTTGACGTGACATCTTGGCCTCGCTACGAAAAGTGGTGTCCAGAGCACATGGACAATGTGCTGAACGCGATCCAGATCCAGAAACTAAACACTTGTACTTGATAGCCTAATAAATTCTAAATAAAACAAAAATGCTATAAGCTATAATGTAAGAATAATACAAGAATATTTTCAGCCTAAAATCGGCAGAAAAATAAGAATATTCAGTCTGGGCCGGAAAAATAACATCCTTAGAAAAGAAAAGAGTGTACGAGCAAACGTATCTCGAAAGCACAACAGAAGTGAAATGTAAACATAAGTATCGCGTTACAGTCGCCATAAATGCAAATTAGAGTCAAGCTTTTTGTCCTCAATGAAAACGCCGCAAAACATTTACATTTGGATCCCTGCCGTAAGATTACTCTGTGAAAATAAGCCATCCAAATAAACGAGATGCCAAAGGAATATTTCAAACTTAATTCCTCCAGAGCTAACATTTGAGAGAACCTAAAACATATCTTGCAATATCAAGAGAAAAAAACTGGCAAAAAAACAGAGGTGTCAAACTCTGCAAATTACAAGCGGATAGCAGCGGAAGCCACACAGAAATATGACCTCTAACGGCTTTACTCTGACGAAATGTCTCCCTGAAAACACAGGATTAGTGCTTAGCGAAATATTCAAAGATCCTCCGATCGTACCATACAAGGGGCAAAACTTCCTAAGCGGCTACTACACGTGAATGGGAGTCGCGCAGGCCTGTCACCTTATTGTTATCCTTGGGTAATTCTGACGATCGGAAGGTACTGTACTGATTTAGCTATTTAGTCGCAAATGAACCACACTGGCCTCGAATTTCGATCTAGTATACTACAGGACTCTCTGAGCTGTTTTTCCCCCAAAATCCATCTTCAGGATCTCTGAAAGCGTTTTCAATTTGTTTTAGATCATAATCTCGGCCATTTCGAAGCGAACTTATTTGATCGCGCTGAAATAGTAATGGAGGCCGGCAAATACAAACGCTTTTCAGGGACGCTTGAACTCGAGATCTAAACCAAGGACAAAGCTCATGGCAAAGACGCCGATCCCGCAAGTCCTCGCGCCCGTGTCCCTTTGCTGGCCTCCCATGAGCGTTTGCGGGAAAAACGTCGATACCTTGCGGGCGTGCAAGCGATTTTTGCGGCTATATACCGGAAATACCTACATTCTCTCTTCTTCTCTCTCTATTACGCGGGGAGTCCTAAGGTGCCTCCTCGGGTTTTTGGCCCTCTGGGGCCAAAAACCCTGCGGGGCAATAACTCGATCCTTCATGAAAACTAACTAACCAAACAACGACGGAGAGATGGCTAAGACTGAGATTTTGATTTTTGTACAAGATTTCGCCGACGGCGAGCACGAGGTAATGCAATCCGAGCTTGAGGAAAGTGGCGTGTGCAGATCGCATAGGAAATAATTAACTAGTTTTACCTATGACAAAACGCTCAAATGTAATTAACATAATAACTTGATCCTTCATGAAAACTAACTTGACCAAACAACGTGATTCTCTTGGAATCTTGTGAGGATATGGTAAAAAATTTGTTCAAAATTGACTTTACAGGAAGACATACTGATACACAAGAAATGATGTTACTTCAAGGCTTTATCGCGCGACAAAATGTCCAACGGAAGCCGAGAAATTCAATATGCAAAAATGAATTAATTGGCTTCGGAAGGCATTAAACGAAACCAAATACAACAGAATTTCCTTTCTTGTACTATTACGGCTGATATTTGAGAAAACAACGGAAAATAAAAGCGAAGAAATCGTGTAAAAATCAATCTAAAAACAAGAAATCAAATTATTTCTTCCCTATACGAAGGAATTCTATTATTTAATACGGCCAAAGAGGGATGAAAGTGGTGAATCAAAAAGACGAAAACAAGCCAATTATTTAGGGATCAATCGTACCTTAACTGTGTTATTAGTGCCCATTTATTTCTTTTCTCGTTTGTCTTGTAGTAGCTGAATAAAGACTCCAAAATATATTTGAATAAAGCAAATAAAAAAATAAACAAACGCCTGATGGTCGCCGTGAAATCCAGCGTGGAAGGTACTGTTCACTTTTAAAACCTAAAATTCCCAAACACAGGGGACCAAATGAAAGAAATCAGAAGAAAAGTTCAATAACAATAATTCATCATTCAAGCTAGGGCGAAGAAACCTAGTTAAAAGCAAACAAATATTCCAAAATTTTGCAGACATGCTTCACTGCATTGCATGTGCAAATTTATTCTTCACGCTAAAACAAGAGCCTGAGTTCTTGCTGAATTGCTGTTATTTTAAAGCTCGTATAAGAGTTCGCCAGATGATGTACGTGGACCAATTCGAGGTGTTTCGCTGCCCAAATCGCTCCATCATGGCGAAGTCAAACATCTCGGTTCAGCATTGGTTTTTCTGGTGGAAATTCCGAGCAGACCGTCAAACAACTTAGAGAAGTCTTTTCTAGAAAACACCGTGCACATTGCTTGAAAGCTGTGCCTGGTTACTGGTGCAAAATAGCAAAACATTGTAACTCTGCCGACAAATCCTCTCACCTGTAATGCACGCCAACTGTTCAATGAGTCCATGCACACTGCTCCTCATGGAAACATAGCAACGTCACTGGAACGTTTCACTCGATAAGTAGTCGATCGTTCACGAGCGCGGACGAAAATGGATCGGGTAACATCGAGATTGGCCTCCGATATCGTCGACGTGGAAGCGTTTCGTCGAGTTTGGGATCGTATAAAACCGATAATCCGAGATAAATCGATAAATGTTCCCAACACAATCCGAAGATTGGACCACTCACGGACTTACACACTCGATAACATAGTAGCTATTTCTCTTCTACGAAGAGAAGTAGCTACAAAAATGACGGCTTTTTCCTAACGGCTGGACCTCGCCACGGAGGTAAATCGTCATTTTCTCGCAAACGAGTATGGTGATCTATAATTTTTTTCTGTTATTTTGAATTGAGTTATAAATTTCTCAGTGTAACAAACATGGGGACCCCTCATTTTTATTTCAAGATTTAAGCTCCTATAATATAAACAATCAATAGACAAAGTTTCACAAAAATCTCACTTCAGGTTGTATTTCAATGGAATGACCTTAAGCCAAGTTAATGTTTTGTACCTCGAGGATCCACTTTACGGTCAGTGCTATTTAAGTTATATATCAATGACTTTCACAAGTCCTCTAACAAGAAACAAGTTAATTTTAAGAATCTTAGCAGATGATACAAATATTTTATCATGATTCTTCAAAAGATTCAGACCAGCATCTATAAGAGGTATCAGCAAAAAAGGAACTAATTATATAATAATGAATTCACCTAAACAGGAAGCAACTATTACAACAATAACAACGATACAACATTCAGAGAGCGCTCAGAATTCCCAATAGTCCAATAGCGCTTCACAAAAATTACATTAAAAAACAGGGGTAAATTAAAAATAAAAAAATAGATCCAAGGCTATAATTAGCTCTTATTAACCGCGCAGGAGGTCTGTATGGGAGAATCTTGACCGAGGTCGTAAGTTCAGACCGAACGCAGTGAGGCCGTCTGTACACACGACCGAGGTCAACATTCTCTCATACAGACCGACTTAGCTCAGTTAATAAGATGTTTATTATATGGCAAAAACAAGAACAATTTAAATCGTTTAATGTGACTGGTTTGTAATAGCTGACATTTTGCTTGCGAACGGCGATGAGCAGAATTTATTTCTTGGAAAGTTTGTTCGTCCTGTTTACTTTTTTCTCATCAGCTTTTTGACACTTACAGAACTAAATATTGCTTGACAAAAGTAGTCAATTATTTTGCCTTTTAGTTTGCAACGTTTTCACCGCAAAACATTAGATGCCGGTTTAGATGGGAAAATCAAGACCGCGGTCAAGATCCATTTCAGCCAATGAAATTCGTGAATTTGGTAGTTCCCAGTCCTTGTGAGACAGAGCCATACAATAAAACTACATCAAAAGATTTTAAAAAGCAAAGTCTTAAACTTGGATTTAAACAAGAGAAAACAAGAAAAGGAACAACAAGATCTAAGTGCCGAGGGGCCAACGAAGGAGTATTCCAAAGAGAAGGAGCGGCAATCGTAAAGACCGGCCACCATGGGGCTTAAGATTAAAACTAGGTGTAAAAAACAGCAATTTATTTTAAGATCGTAAGGTTCTACAAGGTGTATAAGGCTTAATGAGCTCAGTAATATCGTCAGGTGCAGCACCATGAAGAGCCTTGAATGTAATGATAATTTTAAAAGTGATTCTCTGTTGAATAGGGAGCCAGTAAAGCTGGATAAGCAAAGGAATGACATGTTCATATCTACTGCTAAGATGAATGAGCCTTGCAGTATTATTAATGACACTCTGCAGACGTTGTAAAATAAATGCTTAGAATACTTGCATATAGCTGTAACATGCGGAACCAGCAGTTGTTGAATAGTCAACAGCTTCAGACATGTCAGAAGCAATGACAAGGTAGTTCAAAGCAGGGCGTGAGAAATTTGGGGACGAAAACACGAGAATTTCTGTCTTGTCACTGTTCAGTTTCACTTTGTTTGCTAGCACCCTCAAGTCAATATCCCTAACGAAGGTTTCAATAGTAGATTTATAAATTCACAAATCCTTAGTAGATGACGTTTCACATGGCCACACCTTTGATTTGTTTATAATAACTGTCCGCGAATGAAAAACAGTTTAGTGTTAAGACTAGTTCAGCCAGGCAGAGCAATGTCTCCGATCTTGGTTCCTTAACAGTACGTAAATCAAAAAAATGTTTGAGGGCTAGAAGACCTTCGCCATTAGGGATGACGGTGTAAAGAGATGTAATATCCATAGTGAAAATAAGTTTGTCTTCGCCCAGGAAATTGAAATCGCGAAAAATTTGGAGTGCGTGTTGATTGTGATCGGGGCCCAAGCGATCTATTAATTAAGATCACTGTTCATTTTACCTGTACCTCAGCCAATGTCATCTACTGTGTAACTTGCACTCTCTGTAAAAAGTTATATATCGGCGAAACAGGTAGGCGACTAGGCGACCGATTCCGAGAACATCTTCGCGACGCTGACAGTCCGGGATTGTTATCAGATTTGATAACCATGTGACGTCATATAATGGCGGCCAATTTCAAAAATCGGGAATTTTCATATTCACTTCGCTTTGCTCGTTATTTGTTCAATTATGCTCGGGTAATTTACCCATAACTCTATTCGATAAGTACCAAGAAAGGAAGAGCCTCGCGTGTTTTGAAGATGGCGGCTGAAGACCAGCGTAAACGATGTAAAATGCTACTCGTAAAGTGAAACAACGCTTGCAATTTTGCATACAGATCAGGTATGTTTTTCATTTTGTCATTAGATTTGAGTTGCTTGCAGATTTTTGCGACAATCACAAAAAATATGTCGTTAATCTTCACGCTGTATACTTGGGATTTAATCTGTTTTTAGTGTTGTGCACGATCTGTGAAAAAAGTGCACGGGGTTGTTTTGATTTGCGATGTGCTGTTCGTAACGGCGGCCATATCTACATCTGTAATTGATGTGTTCCTAGGTATTGAGATGGCGGATGCTGGTACCCATAGAATCAAAACAGCAAATTTATGTTGATTTTGTGGCAAGACTGCGTCTTCGGTTCAAAAAAGACTTCTGCAAGACCTAAAGAAAAATTCAAGCTTGAATTCGAACGACATGATATCGACATTGAATAGGACAGCGATTTTATTCATCCCCCCTAATGTTTGCCTGACGTACGTGAGGTATTTTTATCGCGTGAGACGGTCAATCGGCAAATGCATTGAAAGGTAAGTTGCCTATATTTTTGAGTCCAAGATTCAATGTCCACACATTCGTGGTCCTGAGATATTTTCAAGAAATGCCGGCCAAACTAGGTCAGTTTTCTGGCTCACCAGTCATTAATATAATGACTCGAGCTTTTCCAGTAAAAGAAAATCTGAAATGATTTCTGGAAAATTCAACGAGTGACAACAATGGGGTAACAGGCCTACGCAACTCCTATCCGCGTGTAATAGCCACTTTAGGAAGTTTTGCTCGAACTAGTATATCTCTAAGGATCTGCCCCTTTTGTATGGTACGCTCTGGGGATCTTTGAATATTTCGAAAAGCAAAAATCCTGTGCTTTTGAAAGGACATAGGTCATATTTCAGGTTGGCTTCCGCTGCAATCCGCGTGAAATTTGTAGAGTTTGACACCTGTTTTTTGCCAGGTTTTTTCTCTCTCGGCTCGTTTGTATTGCCAGATATGTTTTAAGCTCTCTAAATGTTAACTCTGGAGGAACAAATATTCTGTGAACATGTTAGCTACTTGCATTTTACGTGTTACTACGCCGAGCCTGGCTGTTGAATTAACTGTTGTACAAGTTATACTGTTTGTTATCACGCAAACTAAACGAAATTAAGTTACAGCTCTTCAAGATGTATTTACTGTCACTTTTTCGTTTATATTTACTACAGACTGTTGAACAAGCAGCTTCGCCAGCTACCAAGAAAATGAAGCCTGAGGGAAAATGGAAGCTATCATCATATTAGCGTCAATAAACAACGCTTTTGTGAACAGAATATTTGTCTACCTTCGCTGTGTCATTTTCCTCGCGGAACAAATACCAGACGGTGTGGAAATTAAATTCGCAGTAACTTTGGACGAAGACAGTTTTCCTCCCTACATTTCTGTTTTATTCCATAATCCCATAACCTATTATGAAGCAAACATAAATTTAATTCAATGACGCTGCATTGTGATGTTGTGAGTAGCCCCTTTCATCGCAGCGCCTCGTCGACCGGCATATTGAATTATACACTGTTGCTACCAAATAACGTCACGTGAACGAAAACCTGTGCAACGATTGGTTTATGGTTTGTTTTGGTTGAGGTTATCAAAAATGATAACGATCCCGGACTGGCTGAGAAAGACGACAAAAACCAGGAGCCATAATCGGGGACGGAGACCGTAAGCGCGCGCAATTTCTAGTATTGGGGTTGGCGCCATGATATGGGACAATTTTTCTATTTTTAGAACAAATTGCGCCATCGCCTGTGGCACACGCGCGTAAATTGCTGCGAGGATTTTCGCGGATGTCGCGCAGGGGAAATGGCGTCCGAAATTCCCGAAATCGTTTACGCTTTTGGCCTACAACTCAACGCTTTTATGACTGTTGGGATTTTGCTTAAGTATTTTCGCCGTAAGTTGCTCCAGTTTGAGTGAAGACAGTGCCGAATTTAGGTATGTCCCGCTTTATATCGCTGATCAAGTTGAGTTCCGCTGCTCCTTCTACAAGAACTTCACATTACTCCATCTAAATTTCACATATGAAGTAGATTAACAGCTTTTCCATGTTAAACACAGAAAAAAAACTAGTTGGAAATGTTTAGATATAGCAGCTTTTAGGCCCAATAAGTGACAAGAGGTTTACGTGTGTAAATGCTGCTTAGTTTTGTCTGTATAAAAATCCAATAAATTGTCTGTTGTCGATATTAAAAGAAGAGCGCCCGCCGATGCGTGTTTTGTACCGTCAGTAAAACATAACAAATTGGACTTTGCACTTTGGTGTGAAAACGTACATCGAACTCATATAATATCTACTAGTTTTTGAAAATTTTTAAGGTTGATTAATGTTTGAGAACATATTAAAAGCTTAGCTGAAAATATGTGAATACAGCAGAAATAATCAGAAAAGTTACGATGACGCTTTTAATCAACTCAATCAAATAAAGTTTTCGATTGAGTCAAAACTCCTTGTCTATTTATTTTCGCAGTGTAAAGTTTAACTATGTGAAAGAAACACACATGATGTTAGTAGCCTTTTGGTGAACGTTGGTGAAAATTTTTATAATATCTCAGCACAAAAGACAACGAAACAAATTTTTTCACGATTTGTTCACAATCTGAAAACACCGACTCGGACTTGAAA
>JAHPZR010054351.1:0-42500 GCA_019787425.1 Platygyra sinensis | reverse complement strand
TGTCGAGAAGACCATACGTCAGTAAGGAAATTTTGACACTGACAATAATAAAAGTTTTTAATAATTTTAGTTCCATATTGATGTTACACAAAATCATCATTAAGGACAGAAAATAGACAAAAAAAATAAAATCACACTTCATTATAACCCTAGATTAGCTTTATAATATTTTGAACAATCAAGCCCAGCAGAAGAGGAATGTGGTGAAACAAAAGGAGATCCTAGTTATCAACTGAAGGTATGTTTGAGCTCTATTACTGATTGGTCGGAAGTGTACAGTGAATTTTGGAAAATAATGCCTGTGACATTATCTAGCTGCAGATTATATAATGATCATCTCAAGGACACTCAAAGTCATGGGTAATCATGTGTTGTATGATTTCCAAGGGCAATCATGTCATGTTTGCGCACTTTGTTCGTGTGTTGCTTGCCATAAGTGAAGAAGCATCCATTATTAGATTCTGTTTCAGGATAACCCCGCCTTAACCTTGATTACTTTTGATATCACAAAAACCAATAATTATTTAAAATTTAGGCAATTTGTGACTTGTGATTTTGTTGACGATGCAGCTGCAATAAAGAAGTAAAAATCAATACTAGAAAATTCAATTGATTCAATTGAATTCTTTTGCATTACATCCTTTGGCTTCTGTTATAGTGTGCCACAAATTGTAATAAATAAATAAAAATAGATATCAGTAATATTTATCGTTGTCCATTACTATCTACTGATATCTGCAACTGATAACATTTTATCAATTGCTATCAAGCGAAAAAAATTGCCAACATTCAAAAATTCCTGTCTC
Organism: Platygyra sinensis; assembly: GCA_019787425.1. NCBI lineage: Eukaryota > Metazoa > Cnidaria > Anthozoa > Scleractinia > Merulinidae > Platygyra > Platygyra sinensis. The sequence continues at coordinate 41,694 of JAHPZR010054351.1, read as the reverse complement.
CAGAAATATTGATTAGTATTGAATTTTGATTTTTGAGGATAAGAAACACAAAAAAGAGTTTCTCCTTTTACATGCATTGTTTTTGGTCAATATTTATAACGGCAAAGTGATTACTGCTCTTCTACTAGATCACATATTCCCTCTGACTTACTCTGAGATCTATTCTTACATTTGTTTCCTAGATCAGTGACTCTGTTGTTTATTTTGCTTCATCTAAATGGTGATACCACATTGAGACTGGAGCATTTGACACTGCTACTCTGGGTTGAGCTTCTTCTGGTGTCGTAAACTAGCAAAGAAAGATGTAAAGCTTAAAGTAATCTGTTAGTTTGTTTCTTTTCTTAATATTTTGTTGTTGACTTTAAAGTTGATTTCCAGTCCGTACTGCGCACTCTCGAGAGTTTGTTTTGGTTTCTTGTTTTGCTTCATGTAAAATATCACAAAATGTAACCATTTCGCAACTACTTACATGAAGTAAGTTCAAAGTTTAAAAGCAACCGCCATTATGGATACGAACCGGTCGAAGCTTAATACTTCATTCTTGCTCATATCACTTCATGAAACAACTTCACAGCTGTAAAAATCAATGAATCTGTTGGAAAAGGACTTTGAAAGGTCTCAAAGATAAGGTATGTGGTTCTTAACAAATAACATCGATTCGCATTCCATCGAGTGCGCCCGATAAACATTAGGGTTCTGAGACTGCGCAGTTCGGACTGGAAATCATCTTTAAAAGAAGTGCAGGCTATGATAAAATGACTCAATAAAACCATTACAGAAAAATTTTGTAAATGACTTTATTTGTGCAACTTGAAAAAGGCCAGGAACAATTTTTGATAACAAATACTCAGGGGGAGGGACTCCCAGAGAAATGTGGTGGCAGTGCGTGCCCTGCTTTCCAAAACCCTTATCCTATTTTTGACCGAAATCTGTGATTTTCCCTGCCCCATTTAGAACCTGACCAAAAATTTGATACCCTATTTAGGACCATTTCAGCTGGCGCAGTTGGTTTAGACATGAAGGACTATTGTTGATGGTCTTGGTAATACTGATGAAAAAGTAGCCTCATCTAAAAAGAGATATGCAATTCAAGACTAGAGTTCAAAAACAATATTTGCTCAGTTAACATGACTATAATTAATACAACCCGCCTAGATTAGCTATGCTACAAGCGGGTTTGTAGATATTTAAATTTAATTCTGTAAATTATGGTTAAAAATAAAAAAAAAAAATAAAAAAATAATAATAAAAAAAAAAAACAATATAGCCTATTTATGACCAAAATGGCTGAAAACCATACTGCTTGGGGCCATAGCTATATACCCACATGAGGGAGTACCCCCCTCCCCAAAAACAGACAATACCAATCATTTAATCTGTTGTTATCGATTAATTACAGTACTGCCCCTAGAAGAGTACAACCCATGAATTATGTTATTATGTAAGAGGACATGCTTGATTGAGTCTATAAGCTAATTATTTGCAGTCATTCATAATTACTATCTAGGTTCTTGTTCAGTATGGTGAAAGCCATAAGGCTTTAGTGTTGGAGAAAGCTTTTGTGGAAACAATGAAGAAAGAGTTTGAAGTAGATTCATTCTTTTTTGACAGATCTATGCTTTTCTCTAGATAGAGATGGAGATTGTGCATTCTTTTGGACAACACTAATATCCCTGGGATGGAGAATTTGCACTCTTTTGACCATGGTTAATTTCCCTGGAGTCGGGCATTTGAACGGAAAAGAGGATCGGAGTTAAAATTCCCCACCTTTACCCGGCCTCCCCCCCCCCCTCCCCCCAGCGGCTTAACACTGATAGGTGCATTACTAAGTAACAATACACCACAGTTAATTAAAAACTGAATGACTAAACTTAAAGGAGCACTGTCACGGGAGTTCTGCTGTTGTCAACTTCATTCGTTGCTGAAATCTTTACCTGGTACCTTAACTCGTTCCCAAAATGCTCGAATGGACTAACAGAAACATATCCAACGAATGGTGGCTCAGAGAGCAAACCATAATGAATTTCTGGCAATATTTTCAAGGAATGGCTCTAGAATTTGAAAAAACTGGCTAGTTTTTTTCAAATTTCAATCCACTTCCATCCTTACCATACTAAGTGCTAGGCGGCAATAAATGGTTTCGGTGTAGCGATAAAGTCCTAGATAGCAAAACTGCATCATTATGTTTGGGTTTCTATTGATGCAGGAACATATTTCAGCATTGTCAAATGACGCTAAAATACCGTGACAGTGCCCCTTTAAGGTCATTCATCACTTTTGCACTGCGCATTATGGCGTCAGTTAGCGCGCCCTCGTGCACGTGCACTTTGAAAACATGGCGTATTTGCCTTGATATTGAGCTCTGTTAGGTGGGAAATGGCTATAGCTCACCAACGAGCACGGGCACCCCGACTTTTTTTTCAGTCATTGTATTCAACTTATCATAAACTTTGCTTGAGGAAAGACTAATCTGATTTCTATTGCTGAAAGTTGAATAAATAACGAAAATAGCAGGTAAATTGTGGTCTTTTCTATTTTGCCGTATGGTAACCATGTCAAGAAATTTGGTTGAAATTTTAATCAAGAATTCAGCTTTCTGTCTAAATCAAACTTAAAAAGTTTATTTGTGCCCGATACAATGCATTGACTCCAGTTTAATGCGTGTTCTCACGAGTCTCGGTCACCAAAATTTACAATTATTACTGGGAATGCGTTCTTCTATAATAAGCATTAAATAATGCCAAAATGGGTCATTTTCAATGCCTCAGTGCTCCTTAATGAGCATGGGCACCCCCTTTTTTATTTCAAAATTGAAGTTCTCATATGATAAATATTCAGTGGGCAAAGTTTGAACGAAAATCTATTGTCAGTTTTATTTCAGGGGAATTACCTTAAAACTGAAAAGCACGCGACAAGTCGAGCCTGGTAGCTAGCCACTAGGCTCGATTTCCGTCCGTTTTGTGAGAGGTGAAACAACCGCCCATGAACCGGACTCGCAAAACGGCTGGAAATCGAGCCTATAATTAATAACTTGCCACTTATGCGTCGTTCTCTTTTCGGCACAGTGCTCTATTCTCTCTATTGGGGCTTTAATGTGTTATGCCGGGAACGCAATTACACCGCAACTAGAGGTAAAACGGGGTGGGGGTGGGTGTAAATCGGAGTAAGATCCTGCAGGATAGCTGGATTGTTCGCAGCACTCTGTTCTTTGATCTTCGGACGCGCGGATAGAATCGCGAGAGAACTGCTGTGAACAATTTAGCGCTTACCTCGAACTTGTTAGTCTTGTTTACCCCCTTGAAATCGAGTTGAAACCGATAATTTTCCACTTGACACGTAACCACATATTTTCACGCTTGCTGAACAACAAACAGTTAACTCTTTGTTGGTTTTAAAACAAGCGTGAGAAGATTTCATTTCCGGTTCTAATTATGTAATTCAAGTGTGGCGTAAAAAACACCTGGGCGCACCAAGTCACGTTTCTTTCTATCATTCCATAGTCCCTTGATAAATATCTGTGTCCAGAGTATGTTCACATTTTATTTGCTACCCACCAAGTCACCCCTGGGGCATGATATTGACATTCTACCATGAAGTTGTGATCTCGGGAAAAACGGTCAAAAACCTTTTGTCAGGAGCAAGTTCAAACAGCAAAAATCGCCTTGAAAAACGAATAATTTGTCCGTGAGCACTTACATTTGATTTGCGTCATTTCACATTTCCTGTCTTAGCTACTACTGAAGCATTACGCTTCCCGTGCGATTTACAATAATGAAGTACTTCTTAGGTTGATCCTTAGCAGGCCGTCACGCACTGTTTTCTTACGTTGCGTGACGACTGATGCTGTGCGCTGAGAGAAACTGCACTTTGTTGACCCTAAAAATTACAAAATGCTTCTACTTCATCGTATTCTTCAACACACAACAGAAGCAATAAGAGCTAACATGCATATTTTTTCGCAATTTTTTTGCCTGTAATAGACACGCGCCAGTTGGTGAAATTGATCGATTGTGTTGCGTCAGCTGAGTGGGCTTTTCCCTTTCAACCAATTAGAGAATGCGCCTTTGATTGCGTCAGAGGCACGTGCTGGACGAGGATGTAAACATTGTAGTTAACTGGTTTGTTTCGAAAGCCGACTTTCACTTTGACTCTTCCCATGGTCGAAGATCTTCAGGCTCAAATAGAACCATGATCGAGAAAATTATTTCTCAGTCAACTGGCAAAGATGATAACTCAAAAAGCCTGTGGATATTTGGCTACGGGTCCCTAATTTGGAAGCCCGATTTTCCGTTCGAACATTGCGTAGTTGGCCATATTGACGGATTTGTTTCGGCGATTTTGGCAGGGAAGCACTTGGCATCGCGGCAATGACCAAGAGGTACACTATACAATATTTTTAGTGTTCGTGGTTGTGCATGTAGGAGGTAGATTGTATTTGAAATCATGTACATTTGACGCCGCGTTATTTTTTGTTTTCAGCCCGGGCGAGTGGTGACCCTGGTCGAGGAAACCCAGGTATGTTTCGACCAGTTTTCGTCATGTGAGGTCACCTTTGATTCCTCGTGAAGACTAATTCTACTGTAGTAAGGTCTTACATAATCGGGAGCTGTAACGGCTATGAGAACGTGACCAAAGGATTCGATTAACAGAACAACACGCTATGCACGTGCATGAAATTGTACATTTCATAGCCGTCCTCTCTCCAAGTGACTAATTCTTCGTACCCCCTTTGAAACGAAATCCTGTCGTTTTTAATACACGTTTTACTTAAGGTTTTAAAACCGATCGCCGTAAGGAGAAGCTAACTGCGAAATTCGAAAGTGAAATATCTATCCACTCTTAACTCGAGTTAATAAATTCTACCAGTAATCAAAATACACACAATTCAGATCGTGTTGACTTGGTTAGCTGGTGTCAATTATGTCCACAGTGATTTTATTGCCATGTCGAACGTAATGACAGCAGTTTCTTTTTGATTTTGAAGTCGAAGAGGATCTACATTGAAGTAAACCTCTTTTAACCCTGATACATAGATTTTAGTTAAGACTGTGAGAAATTTTGTAAAACCGGCATACGATGTCTGGTCTAATCTTACAATGGAGTTGAAGTACCCTCTTCTTTCTTCTTTCCTGAAGCGGAAAAAACTGTGACCGCGAACGAATAACGTCAGAAGTGTCAGCAACTTGCCCTTTGCTTTCTCAAGAATTCTATCATTCGATTTATTCAAGGTTTAGTTAAATAAGAAGCGAAAGGCACACTCCAGGTTTTATTAGTATTGTATAAGTGGAATTAGCAAACTTTGATTGTAATTTGCATAGAGCGACAAGCGTTGTTGTTAAAAATGGAGTTATTTCAACCACAACATAAATCCTCATTCAACAGGGAAGTAAAATATTTTTAGATGAGAGACCGCATATAGTTTCATTGTTTCAAATAACCTGCTGGATCATTGAAATCTTCCGAAAGTTGATGAAGACAGGCCAAAGTCCGAATCCTTTCACTGTTGTTTTGGTTCAATCGGCCTTAAAATTGATTTCCTTGTCTGTCACTTGTTTTCTTGTTAGCCATCTAATTCTGTAAAAACTTTACTAGAGCAAGCTTATTTTTACACCAAAACAAAGTTGGGAGTCCAAATCTAATTAAAAAGAGGCTAATAGTCTGCTTGTAAGTAAAATCAAGGAAAACTCTCATGCTCTTTCATGAAATATTAATTTTGGTGAAATGCCTTCGTATGTAAATTAACACTCTGGTCTTAGCAGGTTTCGAGGGTTTACTTTAAAAGCAAAAAAAGCACGGAAGTGCCGTTTTGTTGATTTTTCATAGAAAGGTTTAGAAAAGAAAGTAAAACCCCTTTCTTTCAAAGTCAAGGATAATTGGCACTTCAATCGGATGAACAGTAATACTAAGTCGCTAAGAGAAAACTCCGCTTTTTCCACGCGCCTGGGCATTTTCATTTGATTTAATATCCCTGGAAGTTTGATCCAGTCCTGAAAATAAATTCCTAGGTTTCTCAGGCAAGGTCCTTTTTGTAAGGTTACAGAATGGCCAATTGTATTGTAGACGCATTTTTGGTCTTTACCAATTATTTTGATGGAAAAAAAATGTGAAAAAATAGGACGAAAACTTGGTGATGTAATTATGATTTAAAACCACAAATAATGCATTATTGATAGTTAAAACAAAAACGCAGCCTTTCATGCCAACGTTTGGTATGCTGTATTTTCCAGATCTGTTCTCCCTTTGAAGGAACAGTTTCATACGCACGGCGATACAATTCTTTGACTACTTACACAAGTATCACCCCTCGCCAACAAGTTCTTTTTAAAGCCATTTTCACGATTGACTTATGTTGTTTGCGTTGCAGTATATTCCAGCAATAGGAAGAATCCGCGTTAGAGTTGATTGTCATAAAATGAGAAAAGTCCACCGTGAAATTAGGGCTATCACGTTAAAAAGAAAACAACTTTCAGTTAAATTTTGTCCAGTCTTACACAGTCGACATTTGACGGAACCAATAAAATCGGGAGGGATTGTTAGGCCCTCCGGAGGAATTTGCATGTAAAATCGCAGTAATAATCGATCTGTTAAGATTTGTCTTTGAGAAAATCTCGGTCAGAGAAATCAGATCATTATAGTGACTACATCGTTTGCGAAGTTTTCCGTCCACACGAAAATGAATAGCCGGCGTTTTCAAATTCCCCCGGTTTGAAGAGCGTTTTGGAATGGCTCCGTTTTCGTGACGGATTATATCAGGTGGACGGAATGCCTAACCGTAGAAAAGACTTCGTTTTCAAATATCTCCGGCGTAGTGCAAGAAACCAGACAACCGCTAGGACTGAATACCTATGATTTCTTTCTCTACAGGGGCGCGTTTGGGGTATTGCATTTAAAGTAGCCAAAGAAAACGCCGATCGTGCAATGGGAAAACTGAACGAACGGGAAATTGCTCTAGGCGGCTACGAACTTCGTCGTTTGCGCTTCAACTGTAACGAGAAACCCTCGCACAGCTTCAACGTGCTGGTGTATGCCGCTACTCCGAAAAACACTCTGTACCAAGGACCAGCTACGTTGGAAGATATTGCGGTGCAAATTGCTTCTGCCCGCGGACATGCTGGGCGCAATGTGGAGTATCTTATTCGACTGGCAGATTTCATGCGGGAAAAAGTGCCCGATTTCGACGAGGAACATTTGTTTGAATTGGAGAAGTTGGTCAGGAAAGAACTTGGACTGCCTACAGAGGTGTTTACCCCTTGGACACATTTAAAAAACACGTTGATCAAGTGAGGATGAAAACCGCAGCTAAACCGCGGTGGATGTTGCTAACCGTTATTGAATGGTGTTAATAGTTAAATCCTAAAGCGCGCCTCGAAGAATAATGGGGAAATGCAGTAAATTTTTATGACGTGCAAAATGTCACGATCGAAAACCTTCATGGAAAAGAAGGGAAAAGCAATTATAGTTTTAAAAAGAAATTCGACCTATACCATATCATTCAATTGATTGACAATGATCTCGTTGCACTTCAGTTTGAAAATTATTTAATTATTGTTGGGGGACTACTATATAAAGACTGAATTCATATTGAAATATTAGCTATCCTATTAAAGTCTTCTATTTATTTTCGGAAGTATTGCTCTCGCGGAGAGGTCAAAATTTCGAGGAAAAAATTACGCTATATAACGAATGCAAAACAACCATTGTATATTTGTAGAAAGAAAATAAGGCTGGTTTCCGCTTTTTTATAAATTATAATGCTTAAGTTTTTCCTTAGTATACTGAATTGTAAATTTCAAACGAATGTGTGTGTGCCCAGTCACGTTGTGAATCTCTAGGAGACATATTTACCAGATTTTAATGAAGTTTGCAAAAATCAATGCCACGGACTGGCCACGGGAGAATAAAAAAAGGAATCAGAGCAGAGAATAATTTAATTACAAAGTGATGTAGTTTTGGTTGCCATGTTCATGCGACATTGTCGTCAGACGGTTTTTCTTTTGAAATATAAATGCAGATTTGCATTGGAGGAAATAAAACGCTTTTCTAGCTTATTTAATTTTGCGTTGTACGTTCGCAAGTTAAAATTGTGTTTTTCTTTTAGACAAGTGCTCTAACTCTGGAGCGGAATTTTTCTATACACGCCACTTCATTCAGCCGATCCTCACATGCTCATTGCTTGACAGCTATAATCGATAAGGAGAGGGTTCACAAGAAGTCATACGATGACAGTGGAATGTTCTGTTCTTTGACTTTATCCTACAGAACTGGGTAGCGGAAAAGGATAGCATGAAACTCGATACGCGAGCGCGCTCGTGTATCGCGTTTCGCGTATGGCGCTCCGCCCCGGTATAAATGCGCTTGTTCTGCAGGCTATTTGAACATGCGGCACACCTTTGTGCAAAGGTTAACTCGTGTCTACATGTCGCCGCAACACGGGTGATAATACGCGCCACAACACGTTTTAACCTGATATGCAACATTCAGTGATGTTTGGTAAGTTTCCAGGAGACTTAAGTCCGTACTACAAGGCTTTATTTCTCCAGCTGTATCCAGCAGAGTTACATTCACTATAACTCGAGCATGTCAAGGCATGGCTCATATCCGAGTACAGACCACCATAAAGATAAAACCGTTTTTGATCTAAAGCAACGTTGTTTTTATCCAAGGGGGAACCAAAAACTTACCACAAACAAAATTTGGTATCCTTGAACCCCTTAAGGTGTGTTTATGGTGGTCACGTGACTGGTGACGTCACATGCTTGCTCAAGGTGATTTCTAAAATGGGCCAAGGATAGTGAGCTATCACGAAAAACTAACTATAAGACATAATCACTGAACAGTTGCAGAAAGGAAACTATTCAAGCTGGCAGTAATGAAACCTTGCCAAATCCGCCACCAGACTGGATCCAGTACACATTAGCATCAAAAACCAAACAAACACTAGCATAAGCCCTGTCCAAACGAGAAATGTTTGGCGATCATACGCGTGCAAACATTGTTTGGTGACGGACATTTTCTCGTTTTCACACCTTGTTTGCTCTAGACGTGTTTGATAAAATTTGAAGGACGCCAAACATTTGAGCACACAAAACAATACAGGGGACTTAATATTTCAGTACGAGTACGAGATTGAGTAAGAGGAGGACTTTGCAATTCTAGTTTCTAGGCTTCATATTATCAGAACACAGACCCGTCTCATTCCATGAGCTACCCTCTCTACCTAAAACCAACATGAAGAGCCAGGGCTGTGGAAACGTCACTGGTTTGAAATTCGAAAGTCGCAGTCATACTCAATAATCTCTTACACGTAGTTCAATCTAAAGGTCCCTATTGTGTTCATTTGGACGGCAATCAAACATGTTCGATACCGCTTGGTCTCTTGTTACACAAAAGTCACCTAACAAAGTTCGATCGTGTTTGGTAGGAGTTGGCTTTAATTTAGCCCATGTACCAGAAAGCTAAATCAAGTCATGGCTTCATGCTTCTTTATAGCGACTGTTGACGGTGGATGTCACGTGATCTTTCTCCCTTCTCGACGACTTGAACAGTGTTCAAGACATGTTTTAATTTACTTGTTTCTAATTTGCTTCGAATCCGTAACATTCAGTAGCTATGAGAGTGTATATGAGGACAGGAAGGATAAGGGGCGGTTATATTCGCGAGGACGTTTTCTGTTTCCAACAAACAAACCGAGGCTTCAACTTGATGTTCAACAATTATATTTTTCTTGACTCTTGTTGCTAAAAAAAAATTAAGACTTGACACCGTTTTACGATAACAGAACCAACAGATTTCAGTCAAATAATATACGTGTCAAGTGACAACCCCTTGTCAAGGTGGCCACTTAACAATATCATTTAAACTTATTTACCGACCGTAATCCGAAAGTATCTACATAGAACTGTATAGCTCTGTTCTTCTCAAGTCACAAAAGTAACCATGTTAGACGACGAGAAATGGCAACAGTTTTCCTCCTACATGTTTTCGTTAGCTTCCACATGGCTTGGTTTGTTGTCCTAAGAATAATTGTAACATCAATCTAGGTTTCAATAGCGTAGGCACATTTTGTACCGTGTCAACAGATCAAAGAATTTCCAGTATCGCAATTTCTTTCTTGATACCAGCTCGCACGCGTTCAACCTCCTAGTCTCGTTTCCAGGGTCTCTCGCGCGGTAAAGAGACCCTGGAAACGAAGGTGGACCTCCTGATGTAAGAACAATCCCCAGATTAGAGGTTGTGCTCCATTTTAGTTCTTGACCTTTGTTTGTCGTGTTTGAATTTAAGATTTAACATACACCTGACCATATATTACGTTCTCGCTAGTTCTCTTTAAAAAAAGTAGTTTCTATTCGCGGACGAACACAACTTGCGTTCTGAGCCACATTTTTCCACGCAATGTCATGTGATCTTTTATGATGGAGAAGACGACTGTTGACTATAAACGCGGGCAGACGCCTGTGATGAAGATCTAGCCGGACTGTTCTCTGCACTCTGAACTGGTGAATACACGGACGAGTTATCATACCGTGCCACAGGATGGCTGATGTTACCATAACCCGGCATCACGGGCCCACCCGCACCAAACGCCACCGGGCTGGACCGAGTGGGCGGTGGAGTGGGATTTGGAGTACTTGTTCCTTGGAACGAGAAGCCGTAGGCAGCATACGCTGCCGCTGATGCAGCCGCCGCGGCAGCAGATGCCGCAGCAGAGGCAGCCAGCGCTCCTCCAGTTCCCCGTCCACGTCCTCGTGTTCGCGTCCCTCGAATACTAGACGCCCCTCGTCCCCTGCTAGAGGGCATTCCCCGTCCTCGCCCTCTACCCCGGCCCCTACCCCTGCCTCTTTTACTAGAGGAGTCCGAAAGGGCGGGGCTGGCGTTCTCGCTGCGAGGATCATCCAAGTCATCCACCTCGGGTTTTAAGCTCAGGGGCGTGCCTGCGTTGCTTGGAGGTATGTCCACTGACAGATCACCTGACGCCAGCGAAACTGTGTACGAAAACGAAAATAAAGTTACGTGAATTGGCTGCAACAGATTGATTCAATTGATCATTTTTGTGTCTCCTCTGACGCAACACTCAATCTTCAAAATTTTTTCCAACGATACAAAAGGTACCCACAGAAAAGGACTGGAAATAGCGTATTGTTGGGAAAGTCATGTCGCGATATTTTTATGCCTAACGTTACCTTAAATTTGCACTACACACCTCAGAACAATGTTGGATACGACACGGGAAGGGATTTCCAATAGCAAACGTTGAAAACCGAGGCTCAATTTCACGAATATGCCAAATTCGAGATAAAGCTTTACACGAATCCAACGCTGTTCCTAAAGGCGCGACTTGAGGGTAGCACTGAGTATATGAATCACAACTTACCTTCATCTAGACTCAACACACTGATATCATCACCCACTGTACCGTCGCCGTCAAACGCTTCCCCAGTCCTCATACCCAGACCCTCTCCAGTTAGACTGCTGGTCTCAGACGTTGGCTTGGAGCTGGATATGGACCCTTCAGGCGCAGGTGGCACAAGGGAGCTCTTACTTCTGCGCCCCTTCTTGGCCTTAGCTGGAGGTGTCCCGTCAAGGAGCTCAATACTTGGAGAAGCACCTTCTCCCACCTAATGTTTTAAACACATTGATAAAGCTGATGACCAAATAACGGTCAAAAAGACGGGCTCAAAATAAATAAAAAGCTTTGAAGATGTACTTTGACACTAAAAACCATCACATGTCCTGATATTATTCTGGAAGGTTCTCACTGCGAACCTTAAACATGTATGAATTGCAAAATCTGGAAGCCAAGTACGAACAGTCTCAATGTATGACAGTGGCCCTATTGAACAACCGTAAAGCGTTTCCACATGACGTCACGGCAGCCATTATGCCATCCCAAAACAATGAAACGGCGGCCATGTTGTCCCAAACAGACCCTGTGGGAGTTGTACTTTCTTTTATTCCAACAAAATAGTATGGCTGCTGGCTACGCGAGTGAAACGCTTTATTCAACAAAACACACAAACCTCATTTGGTCCTGTCTTCTTTCGTTTTCTCTCTCTTCTGCGTCGCTGTTCATCGGCTTTCTTTTCAGCTTGCCGCTGAAGAACTGTTGATATAAACAAAATGCAAAGTCAGAGGTAAACCGTGCAGTAATCGACATTAGGGAACTTAAGCAAACCACGACGACGACGGCAACGAGAACGTCACCAAACGGTTTAATGAGCAAAACAATAGCTGTGCACGTGCGTTATAGATCTTTGTATATTTCTTTGCCGTCCCCTGCAAAACAACAACGTGAAATGACCAAGTTGTGTCGACTACGGAACGTGCACGACGACGGCTAATTTTTCGAATCTCCATTTGGAATTTAACGCCGCCATTGCATATTTAGCTAAAGCATGTTTATAGAGCTATTATTGCACCAAACAATTCTAGACAATCGCGAAATTTTGCTTGTAAAATATAAATTCATTCTTTCAAGGCGTAGTCCTCGGCGTCATTGTCATCGTTGCTTAAGCTCCCTATTTTTACGGCCTAAACGCACAGGTCGATGTATTCCGGCACTGCAAGTCATCCTAACCTCCAACGAGAGACATTCCTCTCTCATGCAGTATGTTTTTTCTGTCGAAATTTAACTTTCCAGAAATGACCGTGAACATCCGGATTGTCTAACTAGACCAGGGCTCGAAAGCCGCTAAACGCTTACACAGGATTAGAAGTTAACTAAAGCATCAAGTGTTCTTGTATAAATTTTTTTTATTGCTTATGTATGGTGCAGTGCAAGATAATTCAAATTCAAAACTGAGACAAAATATAAAAACAGGAAATTTCACTGAGAATTTACAAAACTGAAATCAAAATTCTTGTTAACCCTGGGTTAGCCTAATCGGGTTTTGACCAACCTGGCCCGGGTTGTAAAATACGAAATTGTACCTAATAGCCCTTTTCACGGTTAACTCGGCTCATTTGCATTACAATGTAATCTAGCATGTATGTGAGGCAATTTCGGGCTATTTTGCAGTTTTAGCCCGAAATTGCCTCGCATCCACGTTGGATTACATTGTAATGCAAATGAGGAAAGCTAACCGTGAAAAGGGCTATTCGGGATCAATATCAGTATCTGGGCAACTGCGCACTTACCCCTCCCCTAACCCAACAGTAACACTAACTTATTAACTTATTATAACATGTTGGGTTAGGGGAGGGGTAGGTGCGCAGTTGCCCAGATACTGATATTGATCCCTAATTCGTTTATTTTTATACAGCATTTCCCGAAAACCGAGAGCTTAGTTTTATTCAGACAAAGAAAAGTGGAACAATCAATTGAACACAGGTGTTTTCCATGGATTTCATTTACAAACTTACACTTGCATTCCAGTTCAGCATCGTCAAGGAGCAAAGAAACAACTTCCTTGGGTTTCAAAGCTTCAGGCTTGAAATGACCGCCTGATATTACCATTTTTTTGAATCTAAAATAATAAAAATATACTATCAGTAAAACGTCAAAACAATGTCCAATGTACATGCCACGAAAACAAGCAACACGAACCTCGCTTTTCTCTTTCGCTCTTTGAAGAATCCTCTCCTTCAATAGAACCTTTAGTTACCAGTCTATACACGGTCACTTGTCGAGTCTGACCCAGACGATGGGCGCGGTCCATGGCCTGTACAGAAAAAAAAAAATCAACTTTGATTTGCCTTTAACTTTCATTTGTGTGACCTACAATCGTTTCCATGGCTGTGGACTCGAATCGGTTTTTCTTCTCCTCCAACAAAACTTCGAGATGGCTTCTGAACATCGAAAAGTCTTATTAACGCTGTACGCACCGATGTCCGATTTAACCATCGTTTACTCTCTAAACTGTAAAATACTGTGAGTGCCGGATGAGTGCTGGGCCGTTGGGTTGCATCTGCTTGTTTGTGTAAGGGTTTTTAAGAGGAGAAGTCATAAACAGGGCTGGGGCCCGATTCTCCGAAGGTCCCGAAATGTTTTTGCACCCGGAAAGCCGCAGCAAAGTTCCAAACCCTACAGAGCTGTTTTAGTCACATATTCTTACTATGAACAGAGGTTCTCATCATACAACAGTTTCAGGCTTATACACCACTGGGTTGTTAGGTAGAAACTATCCTAAAATGGCTTTGCAGACCCGAAAGGTTCTCCGGTACTTTCGAGAAACGGACCCCTAGTTTGTGTTTTCACTATCCCTGATGGCAGAAAGACGTCTAACAGTTGCATGAAAAAAATATATTCTGATGACCTACCTGCTGATCGACTGTTGGATTCCAATCACTGTCATAAAGATAACCTAAAAAAACAACAACAGAGTCAACAAATATCACAGCCAAACAACAACAAGATCAACAACTATCACACGGCGCAATTTTAATCACAGTGAACTAAAGTTACATTACCGTATCTGCAGCCGTCAGATTGATTCCCAGACCTCCCGCTCGGGTACTTAGCAGAAAAACGAAAATATCCGCGCTACAAGAAATAAAGTTATGAACTGGAGTCAGAAAATATTGAACTACACTAAAAAAGTTCAAATAAAGGACGAAACGAAAACAAATATCCCATTTTCTTCATTCCCGTCAGTGGTCACCCGTTTGCTTGATAATGTATCGGTGTTACGATGAGAAAATAGACTTTGAGGATTTGTTTCAAAGGAGTTGTAGTAAGACCTACTTGGACTGGAAATCCGCCACCATGTCTCTTCTGTCGGAGATTTTTGAGGAACCATCCAACCGCATGTATTTGTGTTTTCTGTAAGTCATGTATTCCTGAAATACAAGATCGAGCCGTCAATTCTTCTTACTGGTTTTCACACATTCCTTTCAAAATTGCTTCGGATAATTTGGGAGTACATCAGGACAAGATTTTGTAGCTGATGGATTTATTCGTTACCAGTAGCCGTTTGTTTGACAATGCGTTGGCTTTCTAAAAAGAATGATTTTGGAAAATACAATATAAGGGGATAATAAGAAGCTACATGAAACACAATACATGTTATCTGAACAGGGCGTGGTTATATCACGAAATAACGAAACGTGGCTCCGGTTAGGAACGGTATTACTGTCTTGAAGGTGATTAGCTTTCAATGATTGTATGGGTTAAGCGTATCACACATTTTAAGTGCCATTCCATCATTTCGCCATTTCGTGTTTTAATCACACCCATTTCAAGATGATAATTCTAACTCTGGAAGAAACAGCTCGACAAAAAAGCGAAGAAACGGAACAAATTTTCTAAAGTCCGAAACAAAAGAACACCACTGCCGTATGCAATATCATGAAACCTGCTTTCTCAGTATTTTTCCTAGAGATTGCCTCGGAGCATGATGAATCAACATCAGCAATAAGAAAGCAAAGCAACTAACCTCTAACAGATCAATCATTCTGGTCATTTGTGAATATATGAGCACCCTGTGTCCCTGCATCTTAAGTTTCCTCAGTAGTCCATCAAGCACTGTTAACTTGCCACTGTCTGTGATAAGCGAGTTACGGTCTGGAAAATAACACCAACATACACTCATTGGCGGTATATCAACCCGCCAAATTTATTTTAAGGAGCTACGTCACGGTCTGTGTATCTTGAAAAGTTTAGCTAAACTTTTCAAATTCGTTGTTTGTAATGCGTGTTAATCTTCTCCATCCTTAACCATCCTTGTTCCTTTAGGGTTTATATAACTTCAACTAAATCAACATGTTGTGACTGAGCAGCTTTAGTCGAGTCAAACTTCATGCAATGTTACAACACGAAGATTTAAAAAAGATTTTAAAAAGTACGACGCTGAGCGGAGTAATTTTGACAAAATTCGAGGGGTTAGGGGATCCCTCGTGTTGGATAGATCTCGTCAATCGAAAGTAAAGCTACGAGGTAAACGAAGAAATACCATCTTAAAATCAGCAGCCATAAGGGTGCGTGTCATCTCATTACTAGCGCTACATAAAGGTACTACGCTGCCCGGGGGAGGACGGGGTGCTACTCGTAACTTTTACGGGGTTTAAAAGCGGTTTTGGCACCTATTAAGAATGTTCCGCCCCACAAGGTCCAAAACGGAAGCTTTTGCAGTACCGCCTTTAGGGTATTGGATCGGAAAAAAAATGCTACAGAAGACGTGTTGGTTTAGAATTGTTACCTCCTTAGGGCGAAAACAATTTCAAGTCACGCCCACAAAACAGGATCTTGGTATCTCTTACGGGTTCTTTTCAAAATTTCGGCGAGCATCCCCCTCCCGTCTTTTTTATATCTGAGTGCCGCCCCGGGAATAAGGTGTTTCAAGCTAAACATATCCTCCAAAACATCACTGAGAACTCGCACTGAATAATTAGAACTCCATCAAACCTGGAATTTGTACAAAGGACCATCCATTCGGGGGAGTGGCTCTTTCCATTCCACCCAGGGGCGCAGGGAAAAGGTGTTGTTTGGCATATTGCAAGTCTTGAAGGTTAGGCGTGCCGTACAGTAAAAGGTTCCTACAGAGGTCCGAACCCCCCTGCAGCACGCTCTGTATCTCGTAAACAGAACTACGATCACTGCAGCGGTAGATATCCGTCCCTGCGGTTACCTAGCGGAAAGACAAAGGACTTTGTTTGACTCTGGAGTAGTACACCAAGGGGGAAATTAACTTGTAACGTTTTAAGCAGGAGGGCACAAAAACAGGCAGACAGAACTTTTTGAATTTAACTTCTTTACAAGAAAAACTTTCCTCCAGATGCTCAAACCAGGAGGGTAAAACCATCCTCACAGCCAGTCAATTTACACGGTGATGTTGGTCTTTAAATGTCGGCAAGCACGAGGGGACTAGTCCCTGCAACAAGTCGCGGGGACAAGTCCCATCGTGTGAACTGGCCATTTTTGTTCGAAATCTAATCGCAGCGACCAACTTTGGTCCCCGCGACTAGTCCCACGAATTCAAACCAGTTTGAATTTTTGGGAAAAGTCCCTGCAACTCGTTTCTTAAAACTGTTCGTGTGAACTGTTCGTGCGGCAAGTCCCTGTGACCAGTCCCTTCGTGTAAACTCTTCAGGGGACTAGTTGTAGGGAATTGTCACAGGGACAGGTTTCCTCGCGTGTGCCGACCGTAAAGGTTAACTTCACTGAGCATAAAGCCGTTAGGCTTACATCTGTGGTTGTGCGATGTTCCACAGAGGGCCAAAGGACTTAAAAGCGTCTCGTATTGTCAAGTTTTTCTTACCTTTGGAATGTACGTGCACAAGAATGACGGCAAAGGAGTGGGTAGTAGAGTCCTGTCTATTGGACATACTCTGGGTACTTGATTCAGATGAAATCCTTCAGGGACACTCATCAGCAGCGAGGAACCATGTCTACAAAACAAATTCAAACGATTCACTTATTCACATACACTCCACTTGGCCGCTACCAGTGGCGGATCTAGGGGAGGGGCCAGGGGAGTCCGGAGGGCACCACCTCCAGTATTTTGGGTAAAAATAGTAGAAATCACAGAAGGAAGAAAAGCCAGCAGGGCAAGCAAAACGAGTTGTAGATGTGCTAGTGAAGTTGAAAGAGCAGAAGAGCTACCTGAGGGCAAACGAAATACTAGTTTTCACCAAGATATAAGCAGCACAAGCGACAAATTCGCCCTCAATAAGACGTTAATAGTTAGCGTCCTGTTAGCAACATTTTTTTTAACAAAAGCGGTACAAAACAGCACCAACTACGTCTAATGGAGACTAGCCTTAAAGCAGCACAGTCACGGTTAAACGGTTTCAAAAGTTGAGCCTAAATGTTTCAAGTTCTTTGTTGGTAATCCGTGTCAATCTTCTCCATCCTTAACCATCCCTGTTCCCTTATGGTTTATTATTATCTCTTTGGTGTTTTTCTATCTTTGTAAAGTATTATTTTCAGGTTTCCTTCAGTTTAACGGTAATTTTGTAGATGGTGAAAATGACTCAAAATACCGTGACTGTGCTCCTTTAAGAGCAACTTCAAGACAGTGATTTATCCCATGTGTACCAGTGCATGAGGTGACATAGCCGCAATCCCGGCCATATGTAGTAGGTACAGTTAAGCGGAATCAGGTAACCTCCATCCCCCTTAATCACAGTTGCAATGTTGAAAAATGCGAGCCAAACTGTTTTTCGACAAAAAGGGGAAAATCACCTGATTATCAACATTGTAACTGGGGGGAGGGGAGGACTTGCTTGGTGTTCCAAGTTGTTTGTCTGGAACCGCAGGTGCATCCATAACTTCATAAATACAAGGACATTATCATATGACATCCATGAACTGAGGAACAACACTGCAGAACTAGGCTGGCTACATACTGTTTCAGTAGCCGTGTAGTATTAGCATTGTGACCGCAGAACATGCATGTTCAGCGCTGGAAAACATGCCTGGAAAACTACATTCCAGACATCCAAAATACTTGTGGATGTGAACAAGTCCCCCAACCCACCCACAAAAAAGCGTCAAGTACGAAGGATGAAGAAAGAAATTATTTCTCACCTTGTAGGAGAGAAAGGTTGCACTGGATGAGCTGATGAGTGAGTAGGGGCCGTTTGTCCTGGGGGAAAGTGTATTGGGGGGTGGGCATGTCCCGTGGGGGAATGCAAGGAAGCGCGGCCATGACCAGGAGGAGAATGCAGCATAGGGGACACCTGACCGGGGTGCGTGGATGGAACATGTCCCAAAGAAGGATGGTGTTCTCCCATCTGAAGATCTCCAGGGAGGGGTCCGTGAGGATGCTGATGGGCCCAGGAAGGCGACACTGGCAATCCATGGTGATGTCTGTTAGGCGACAGCTGCGTCGAAGGAAATGAGTGTCCATAATGTTTAGTGGGGGAAAAGGCTCCTGTTGGAGAGTGTTTCAGAGGAGATGGAGGTAGCTTTGCAGTTGGGGATATGACTGTAGGATGAGGATGATGGTGGCCTCTCTGTCGCGAATCTTTTCTCCTTGTTGGGGAGCTTGGGGAGACCGCACTACTTGATATACGCCGTGTTCGCGTTCCTCTGGAGGCCTCCTTCACTTTGCCTCTCAGCGGTTTATGATCATCATCACCCAAGATGGGTTGTACATGATGCGTCAGATGTGACGACATTCTCATGGTGTGACCAGTGAATACCAGGGCTGGAAGAATCGAACTGGACTGGATGCTTGGAAAGGAAATTGAAGAGTCTGCCCACAGTATCAGATCTTGCCTGCCCAGGCACCTGCCACAGGAAACATAATACAGAAAACAGCGTAACTTATAGAAAGCTGCTTAAAATGCCGTTTAAAATTTCTAACAACTTTCAGATCAGTCAGAAATTTTTCTTATCTAGCCTCTCTTTCTACGGCCTGCCACGCAGGCTACTATTGTTTACTTCGCCACCCATCTGTATAACTTATAATCAACAAAGCAAAGTAGTTGAGCCTCAGTTGAAAATGTAAGTCAGTAAAGTGCAATGTTAGTATTAATATTAGTTCCTCATTTTGTAGTTGTTACTTCACAAGTTGGATGAAAGCTTTTAAAATTTACACAAACTGTTCGTATTTCTTATATATTGTATGTACATTGTAGAACGACAAGACAAGAATGACAACAGAATGGACCTTAATTGGTTTAAACATAGTTTTCACCAAATTGCTAAGCTAACTAGCTATGCTATTGAAGAAAGAGACCTTTCTTAAGCAGACAGACTCTATTCTGTTTACTAAGCTACCCATCTGTGTAATTTACAATGAAAGACGCAAAATAGTTGAAAATGTCAGTCAGTGAACAGCCACGTTATTATAGTTATTAATTCTTTTTATTGTTGTTGTTAATTCGCAAGTTGGATGAAAGCTATTAGTTGAAGTTACACAAACTGTTATTTACAAGAAGACTGGAAAGGAAAGAATGACATCACAATGAATCGTACTTTAAGATCATTAGATGGTATTCACCAAATCACCAAGCTAACTGGCTATGCTGCTGCAGTTTTAAGAACTCTCTCAAGCAGACGTAGAATCTATACTGTTTACTTCGCCATCCTTATTTATATAATAACCAAATCAATGCGCGCGCTCTGATTGGTCAATCAGCTGTGGGTTATTGTGCCGGTAAACCCATGGAAAAATCGCGCGTCTTCTCATTTATTATATAAAAGCAATAGACCACAAGTTTCTATGGTTTATAGGCTGATAAACCACTTGGGATGTTGGTAGAACACTCGAAGAATTCGTAAATCACTCGCCTGCGGCTCGTGATTTACAAATTCTTCTCGTGTTCTATCAACATCCCGCGTGGTTTATCAGCCTATAAACCATAGAAATTTGTGGTCTATTGCTTAAATAACTTATACTGTAGTTGATGAAGTAGAGTAGTTGAAATAAACTTGTGTTCAATTCATTTTATCGTTACCACTGTGATGTTAAAAATAACAAATTCATAATAGTTAGCACTACTTCCAGAAAAATGTCTGCAATAATTTCAATCACACCCCAAAGCTGACCAACCTCTACTCCTCCTTATTTTTCTATATCACCTTCGACACGTTTGTTAGTTCTAGCCATATTTCTTTGCTAGACTGCTGGAGCTTCACATTATATCCCAGCCTCCACACCTGTACTCTATGACGGATAAGTCCTAATTGCGTTCACAAAGTCTACCGCAATCCTATATAACCATATAAACATTACTAAATTACCCAGCACTAGACACATGTACGCATTGCGGACTTATTTTTGGACGCGCTCTTCCTCGAAATAACCATTTGGCATTCTGTAACTTACCGGGATTATGTAGTTTTTAGCCAAACTTTATTCGTTTAGTTTTTTCAAACCGCGGCCCAGCATTAACGTGCTGATCTATTTTTGACCATTTTTGTTTCTTTCATTTGTAACATTTTTACTTTGGTGGCTTGCGTGGCTTGCAACCTAGCATTCAATCAAGATAGCCAAGTGTACTAAAATAAAACAACTGAATGTTAATGTTACAGCCGGCTCTGTAAAGATACACAATACAGCTATTAGCGCGGTCTTCCCTTCTCAATAGTGTAACAGCTAAAACCTCTTCCAGAGTTCCCGGGCTCAAATGAAAGTTGCCAAAAACAAATAAAAATGCTTTGCTTTAAAAGGTTTAGACGATTCATAGGCGCATTCTGATCCTGATTTGCAATTCATATGTAACTTATTCCGCAGTGTTGGGCTACTGAACGGAACGAAGACGACAAAGCACGGAGCATCTCTTGGACAAGAAAAAATCATAATCGCAGTTCAGTATGAATAATAGTACACATTTTAAAGTGGAGTTTTCAACAAACAGCCCTTCTGTGACAAGAATTTCATGGGATCTTGCAATCTTTGTCTTGGCGTTCCTTGGAGTCAACATTTTGGTGGCAACGTTTGGTAATGCTCGCGTGCTGTTTATGCTTCGAAGGCGACGAGATCTTCGTAAAGTTCCTCACTATTTTTTGGCCAACCTCGCTATGACAGGCTTCTAATCAGCGCTTGTAAATATGCCTCACTTGACGCTAATGACTACTGTCAATTACTTTGAACTAAGTGCCAACCTGCCGGCAACCATCGAAGTATTTTGTAAATTTGCTTTTCCTTTAACTTTTGCATTCATTGTACTAAAAGCTCTGACTTTTTCCCTGATGACGTTAGACCGCCAAGACCGGGTCTTTCGTCCTTTCAGTCCGCGCATAACACAAAGCAAGGTGAAGAAAATTATTCCACTGACTTGGGGTTTATCCCTGCTGACTGCTGTTGTCATTGCCATCTCGATAAGAAATGATGAACAATCTGCATGCGTCAAGTACTATCCTTACAACAACGTAACGTTAAGTCATGCTAACGCTCTTAACGTTGTCCTGTTTGTCATCGGTCAGGTCGAGAATATTACAGTCCTGATCATAACAGTAAGCTACATTCGTATCCGAAAGAAATTGCGCTCATCTACGACCAACTCTTCAAGTTCAGGGAACCAGCGCCATGAAAAGCAAGTCACCACGTTCATGTTCAGTATTTGTGTCATGTTTCTGTTGTTCAAATTGCCAGTTGCCCTGTGCCTGTTTGTGACCAAGATTGGCGAATTTCGTGGAACCACAACAACCTCTGTGACCCTTGTAACAGTCACATTGACTGCTTCTCTGTACGTGACGCTTCCTTTTCTCCACCACAAAATGCTGCAAGTCAGGCCACCGAATCAACAATCCACGGACCAACTTACAGTTACCGCTTGGAGATCAGAGCGGCAGCGCCGGAGACTTAACTTGATTTGTGCGAATTAATCCGTCATAAGCGAACAGGAACTTGCCTCATCGTAAGGATTGAATATTAAAACAAATCTGATCTTGTGTTATAAGAATAAAACTAGAAGTGGCGCTCATTTTTAAATATTAGTTCGCTCACTGCATATACAGAATTGTTAAATGCGATTTGAAAAAAATAAAGAGCATAAATTAAAGATCCGCTGACTTATCTATTGGCATAGAGAGAAATTTCGCTCCTTTTATGCTGATTCGCTTTGGTTTTGTTCCATTGCAAATGTGCTCTTCATTACGTGCGGTCCATTTTACTGTCCGTATGTGTCGGAGAAGATTCTATTGGCGGCCATAGGGTAACAAGTTTTGAGGAATCCACCAGAAGTTCAAGTAATTACCGAGTGAAAAAAAAAACTTTGTACCGAGATTATTTACATTGAATTGCAAACTCCTTTGCGACAGTTTAAAATATCGTCTCATAAGAAATCATTTCTAATAACACCAGATGTCTAAAACAAATTTTGAAGTCCATCGAAACAGTTGAAAATACTGGTGAAATGACTGACAACAAAATTTTTTACCTGTGTTTCACTATCTCTGAACTTTGAATTTTATTTTCTCGAGTTCCCATGGGAAAATGTTATTGGTGCTTTTTCATGCAACTATTTATATATTCAACTCGATTTCCTATCGCATTTCGTCTTAGGCTGTCAGTAAAATATACGAGGAGTATACAAGACTCGCGCGCGCACCTTTTGCGTGCGTGGTGTATTCCCCGTCGTGTACGCGTTACCTCGCAATATACATCAAGATCAACTGGGCTGGAAATCGTCTTTTTGTCGTACATTACAACGATAACCCCTAAATATTTCTTTTCTCTACTCACCCGCTTCTAGGCTTCGCCTGGACCCAAAATCGTTGATGATAAAGAACACTAATTTCCCTCAAAAGGATAACTAAGGCTAACAATCTGAAATCACAAAAAAAAACACCAATTATCACTGAGAACTTGGGGCCATCTCGCAATTTCTTGGGCCCCCTCTATCCAAATTTTCTGGATCCGCCCCTGTCCATCCCTATAATCCTGTACTTGTTCATCAAAATACTTGTTCTATTTTGCTCTGTAAAATCTTTTTAACCATAATTTTGTATATTTGGTAAGGTAATATGAAAGAAGTAAAGAGAGCTTAAGATAACCAGCCGGGATACTGTTTTTCAAGCTTCTTGCTGTAAAAGTCAAGCTATGAGACCACCGGAAGCAAGTCAGTGGCGAGTTTATGGCAATTCTGCTAAACACATCCGGATTTAATGCCGTTTTGTCTTCACAACGCTGCTGTCTTATCATACTAAAAGCACTTGAAAAGCTCACCTATGTACAAGTCCCTTTAACATCATGGCCGAAGCTTGTGCTGGAGACAAATTAATAAATCTCAAAAATGAGAAGCAATTACTCGGAGGACCTAAAAAAACAAACAAACAAGAATCATTTCAGACAAATTAAACAGTTTTGCACGTCTTTCAAGGCAATGGCCAACCTTTCTCAACTTATGATCTCATTGATCAGTTAGTTGGAGGAACGCCACTCAGTCAGTTTGAAAGACATATTGCGACCCAGCTAGCCAGCTGGCCAGGCAGTCACTCGCTCTGTCAAGCAGTCCATATATCTACAAGTTTTTTACCAAGCAGGAGGTCAAAATGGTGCGTTTATGGTCCGAAATGCAGTGCAAGCCCGTGAATAGAAACTTCTAGATCCGAGTTTCCCACAAACGGCCAACCACTAGGGGTCACGTGACCAGAACGTTGAAAAGTTGAAAGGTGTTTCATGATTTACTCAAGGGGTACAAAGTGGGTGTGGCGTGAATGTGTTTTAACCCTTAGGAGGTACCAGTTCTAAAGCAACACATTAACTGACAATGACTTTTTTTCAGCTCAATACCTTTAAGGAGCCGCAAGACATCCTGCTGTGGACCTTTTGAGGCTGAACACTCAAAGAGGTAGCAATCGCACTTTTCAACAACTACAAAGCACCCTCGTCCTTTTCATGCAAAAGTCCCCACCCCAGGGATGCAGGCTAACAGTTTCTTTAGGGCCTTTAGAAACTAATACCGTTGTTCGGCCTGGGGATTTGGCTCATCTTGTTGGCTTAGGGCTACAATAGCTATACAACAAATTAGTTATATGGTTAAAAGAAGGTTGCTTACCTGCAGATCCATGCAAACGATCAGCATACAACGACTGGTGAATGTACTGCGCAGTGCCAATGTTCAGTAGGTTATACAGGATTCTGACACAAACACAGAATAGTTACTGACCAAGCACAAGATCAAGATGGCTGGATATTAGCAGAGTTCTTTTTCTGTGAGTAAGAGAATATGGACGGAGACCAAGTCGAGGTCCATAAACATGCAGATAAAAAAGACAAGGCCAATATCTAGCCATCTTAACCAAACACGCTTGGTCAATAAAGGATAAAAGTATATGGAAAAATAAGACTACTGTTGCTGGATGCAGATGTCTGCTGTGACTGTACGCTTTTGTTTCTTAAGGACCAATGTGTTTCCATCCAACCTCAATGTACTAAGTTTCTGAAAATTATCCATGTTTAAATACGCTCTCCTGAATACCAGGCAAGGTCACGCACAGCTTCCTAACGTGGCAGACGTAAGAAACGTAATTCAAACAATTAGAAATCTCAACTCACTTGTTCCTGCATGGTTTCGAGGACTCCAAAATTCCTGACATGAGAAAATCACAAAAAATATAAATTAAGGTGAAATGCTAACCTAGGGACTGTACACAGTTTCCAGATAATACGCACAAAAAAGATAGCTATCCATGAACCACTGACGTACCTCTACCTCTAAAATACAAACAACTCCACAATATGGACACTACTATATTACAAACAGTTTACTTTCCAGGGGGGAGGGGCTACTCTCTATACAGGGAGACTCTGCCTGAAAGGAGTACCTTTGTCAGGCTTCAGGTATACAGAAGGGTAGGCCATAGGGATTTCATTTATTTATTTTAAAGGGTCGCTAATTAAAATATCTCGAACAGATGCACCTTATGGCGAAGTCATTTAATTTATTAAACAGTACAAGAAAATGACAAAATTTCCTTTTTTGGTGATTCATTCATAATACAGGCTAGTTATCAAAGCATGTCAAAGGGGAAGGGAATGGACCTCAGGGCGGAGCCTGTTCTTACAAAACTTTGTAGATTACCCCTCCCTTCCCACGTCTCCCCTCCATGCCCCCACTAGAAACAACTCAGTCTACTTTTACAATACAGACAGTCTAGCCATTGGCAGCCTGTGTTGCAGACAGACTCAATCCCTGCAAGCCATTGGATGTCCATATTAATGAGGTTTGACTGTATTGCTACTCCCCCAGGATAGGGTGCTAGTCCATAACGGGGTGCTCCCCTCCATCCCTCCCTCCATCCCTCCCTCCATCCCTCCCTCCCTCCCTCCCTCCCTCCCTCCCTCCTCCAGCATTTCCGGGGGTTTCCCTAAGGCTTGCCAATTCAAGTTAGTCACTTCAACTATGTCAAAATGAAATCCCTATTTTACCTTCTCTGTAGATCAGCTTGGGGAGATGGAATGGCGGAATCTCCACATGAATTGGCGAGCGGACATCCCTTCTCTCAAACAGTTCAGGATGGTTACAAACCTACATGATGTCAAAAGACAAATGTACTACGTTACATTTCTATCTGTTGCATTTTAAAGCAGTGGAGTATTGGTGAAAGTGATTTAGTAGATCTCTTATCAAGAACACATTAAAACCAAGCTTACAGGGATACTATTGCACATTTCAGTACATGATTTGTATCTGGACCTTAGAAAACTTAACAAAATATAAACAAAAAATCAGTTTCCTAAAAGCTCTGAGTATTTACCCCTGCTGTGCTTAGTGCAGACACTAAATAACAGACCATACACTATTGAAAATCCCCCCGAGACGTCACTATCATTGACTCTAGTTGTTGTTGTTGTTCTTTTCACATCAGTAGAAACAGAAAGCCTCTACAGTAACTTGTGTTACAATCCTTAACTATTTACTCCATGAATGATGGCAACAGTCTGCAGTACGTACTTAAAATGTTATTAACGTTCTCTTAAAAACAGAAGGTGAGAGCACAGGCAAATCCAGTGGTCTTCTCTTACCTTCCTAAACTGCATGACTAAATTCATCAGGCTGCTCGTTGTAGCATTAGTGGATGACGAAGATGTTGAAGTGTAAACAAGATCATCAATGGATATTTTGTTTTTTACTGCTTGGTAAAGCCAGCGCTGTCTTGTTGTTAAATGACACACTAGTTTGATCTCAATCTGAAATGAAGGAAGGCAGGAGAAGATTCAAACATGGTTACAACACCAAATTTTTACTATACAAAATCATAACAAGAAAATATCTTTAAAAAGCGGTTTTCAACTGAAAGTCTTAAAACCAAAACCAAACCAACAACTTACTGATTATGATTAGTCAGCCAATTTCAAACTGTACTAGAACCAATACTAAAACCTAAGTAATTTCCTGATTACAATGTACTTTTATAAAACTTCTAACATTCAATTGAAAACTGCCCAACATGTAATAAAAAAAAAAATAAATGACTTAGGTGATTCCTTAATGTTTTTTTAAACTTTGGCCACGTCACCTTTTCTATTTACACTGTTGTGCTCGCTTCACGTTTTTTGTTTTTTTCCATTGCAGTTTCTCTTATCCTCCAATCGATAATTATTATGTGATAATAGCAAGTTAAACTACCTTCAGCTTCCAATCAAAGACTGAGGTGCAATTCCATAAAAACAACAATCAACATTTTTGCTCCTGTCAGGAGGAAATGCTGTTAGAATTCAGTTTGTCATTAATGTAACAAAAGGCATGTCAAGAGTATAATTATAGATTTTTGAAATGCTATCACTGTTGTAACAACCAGTTCTTTCTCACTATACAACAGATACCTTTTCAGAAAGTTCATTTTCAACATCACGTTTTATTCTCCTCAGCATAAATGGTTTCAAGATCATGTGAAGTCTGGAAAGCTGGTCTGCAATGAAACAACATTGCGATTACCTCCTTAAATCTCTTGACCCTTTTACAAGAAGTTTCTTGTTGTACCAGGAGAGCCATGATACATTAAACACTCTACCAGTTTAACAGGAAAAGTATCCCTGAAACTTTTACATTCAACGAGTGTCTAAAGTAACAATACTACACTGATGAGCCTACATAACAAATGTCATTTGACTTGGAAGTCGGATGTTAGACTTTCAATCCAGATGTTTTAAAGAGCTAGTGTTACTGAATTAAATTAGCGTCTCCCCTCAAATAAGCACCCCCTTCAATAAAGCAACCATAATTTAATATAAGCATTTCGTGTCAAATAAGCACCCCTCCCATTGCCTTGTTTTATGGAAGAGTACTGAGACCCCCTCCCCCCTTCCTGGTACTTTCACTTTATATGTCTGTTACCAGCATTCTGTTTTAAGGCAAGACAAAAACAGTGTTCTCAGAAATACCTTGGTCAATGGCTGATTTGTTTTCAGCATGATTTTCAATGTCCTTTGAGAACCACTCATTAAATTCTTCGTGAGAATCAAAGAGAGTCGGCATGATGAAGTGTAGCAATGCCCACAGCTGTTACCAAAAACATGCAAAAAAATCATCAAACAAACAACCAATTAAGCTTCTGTTAGACTAAACCATAAACTGCAAATCCACTTTAATCTTTAATCATCAATCTTTCTTTATATATGGTAAAAATGTTTACAGGATTTACCTTATACAATGAATAATCACTGTATAATGCCAGTATGGAATCATGCATTACCGTATTTACTCGTGTATAAGTCGACCCCTCATTTTCCAGGTCAAATATCAGATTTTTCATCATTTATGGTTAAAGAAATAAAATTCAAACCAATAGAAATTTCCCAAAACGTCAATCTTTTCTTCCTGAGAATGTATTGAAAACACGGTGAATTAAAAAAAAGCAGAGGTGTAATCAAATTAAACGCAGTGAAGTTTATTAAGACTTCTTTAATGACGACTTAACCACATACGAGCTCTTCGATTTACTAGCGAAGTGTTTTACGATAATTGGAAGTAAATCGCATTGCATTTAACTAACCTTGATCTCAATGTTGAGTTTAAAAGGAGATTTAGATAAGAAGACCGAAGGAACACCAAAGAGCTTCAAAAGATCGCTCAATAAAAACACTGCCATCTTGGAAAGCTTGGTAACCAAACTACGAATTTGAGGAGTACTGAAAACTAAGATAACTCCACGTGCTTTCTGAACTTTGCTAGGTCACTAAGCCACGGTAATCGTTCGGTGAAAATGAAAGTTCAGCAGCACCGTAAACAGCAGCGAAGCCCTAAGAGAAATGTCTGCTCCACAGACAAAAAGGCACATTTAGAAATCATCTCTAGTAGGTTTACGTTTAAAGCATTTAACTTTTATTATTTCACACTTTTTTGTTGACGAAGAATGTGCCGAAAACTAAGACACTCGACCACAATTAGAACTGGTTTTGTAAACACACTTCAGACAATTGTTATGTTAATTTCTTGGACTGCTTTGTCAGGTCTATGTGTATGACTCGTGTATAAGTCGAGGGCGATTTTTTGGGCTGATTTTTTGGTCGTAAAAGGTCGACTTATACACGAGTAAATACGGTATATCTAGCAGGTCAAAATTTAATTATCACAAATAACTAAATGTAATGATGGCATGCAACAAGACAGCCTATCCAACTTGAAGTATTTAAAACTAAACACCAAATGAAGTTTAAACCAATACAAACCTCAGCCATACTGTTTTGAATAGGTGTTCCTGTCAAAAGAAGTCTGTTCCTGCATAAGAAACCAAGGAGTATCTTCCATCGCACACTGTTATAGATAGAGCAAAACAAAAGAGATTAATGGCAAATCTATGCACCACAGTACAAAAATCAACACTTCTAAATTCTAATTCGATCTGGAAACAGTGGACGAAGAGCCATTTCATGGAAATGCCACTGCAAATTTATTATTATTTATGTTTTATTATTTATTATATAGTCTTGTGCTCCATTTACATTTCAGAACTCCATGCCTTGTGATATCAAGTACATACATTTAGCAAGTAGATTCAGAGAGATTAACTACCTGTACAGAGGAACCCTGCCTTAAGGCCACTCCATGGGGTTATTGACCAAGCGTCAGGTCAAGATGGCTGGATATTGGTCAAGTTCTCTTTTGCGTGTTTATGGACTGAGACAGAGTTGAGGTCCAAAAACTTGCAAAAACAGCACGACACCAGTATCCAGCCATCTGGACCAAAAAAGCTTGGTCAATAAAGGATTTATTATTTGGCTTTCCGGAAATTTTTCTCGCAGGACGAGCACGCAAAATAGCTCCATCTTGCCTGCTCAGGTAGCCAATCAAGACACACAATTTGGTTCATCTTGCCCGCTCACAGAGATAACCATATAACAAAACTTGTTATGACACCAACTTTATTCAGCCCTGAACAAAAGCTTAGTCAGTCGTTTTCTTATCTAAAGAACCTCTTTGATGCAACCACCCTGTTAATACAGCCAGGTTTTTGTTGCCCATTTGTGACCAGATCAATGGGGCTCCAGTGTGTTTGATGTTGTGTACCTGGAACTGCTTTTGATTGCTTGTGCTTCATCCAGTACTAGGTATTGCCACTTGATGCGCTGGAAATAACGTACATCTTGCACAACCTGATCATCAGATACAATGGATCAATCAATCAAAATCAGTTGGAATGCATTTGTTTGTTAGTTAGATAAGAGACTCCACATTTAATTCAATACACACATGGGTTTTCAACAGCACAAGGCATGAAAAATACCCTATCTTACCAGCTGGTAGCTTGTAATAAGCACATGGAATGGAGCATTCTCATAGTCATTTATGTGGACTTGGTTCTAAACAAAACAGAAATATAATTTTAATTCACGTAAAGCTACTGTTAGTGAGTTACTTGCATTTACTATCAGGCCATTCCTATTGGCTTGCAACCAGTGGTGTGGTTAAAATAATTTATTATTCAACTTTCATACACCATATGAATTCCGATTTTCTGATTGGTTGATTTGTACCACATGACACTGGGTTGTGACGAAACAACCTCCTTGACATCATTATCTTGGTGTAATAGCCGTGGTGTAAATTCAATACACCACTGTCATTACACCATGGCTTCGGCTGACTCAAAGTTTGACGTTTGTTTGCAGTGTATTCAATTTGAATAATAAAAATGTTAACGCACTCATTGCTTGTGGATTATTGGGATTTACCTGCACTTGTCCACTAACAATGAACTCGAAATTTTCAATACCACACGGGGCCGCTGAGTGCGGTATTGAATCTCGTTCATTGTTAGTGAACTTGTGCAGGTAAATCCCGATAATTCACTTGCTGAGTGCGTTAACCTGTAATTAAACTCTGCAGCTCTGTACCTGAGTCCAGTATTTTCTTAATGACTTTCTGTCACCCTGGTTTCCCCAGTAGGGCAACACCTGGAAAAAATGTACAGAGATTTTTGAATATCAGTGACAAAAAAACTGAGATGATGTGCACTCACAAATTACACTGTAGACTGTTATGGCTAACAAGCAATTAAGATTTAATTTTGTTTTAACTGCAGGGAAGAGCATTTGAAAAAGAAACACTTTAATGTGCTAGAGATCCTAACCATTGTGTTACATCATACAACTGACTAAGCACCCCTAATAACAACATACTTATACATGTTCTTATTCATTCATGCGCTTTCTTATAAATGCATTCTTGTACGTTCTATACAAAATTAGCTCATTTATCACACATTTTACTACAGCTGTATAACCCACAGAACAGTAAGTAGGGGTAAAGGAGACTACATTGTGACATATTCAGACTGATTACTGGCTTGCCTTCCTTTCCAGTCTCATATCTGTCTCTGTTCACACCTATCTACAATGCCAAGATAAATAATTTAATTCTACAAACCTTGAACTGAGGAACAAATCTGCTGACTTCTTGCTGCCAGTTGTGCAGTGTAGAGGCAGGAGCCACCACCAGGAAAGGACCCCAGATGTTGTGTGTCTATAAGAATGAAACAGCACATAGTTGACTACATTTCACAAAAACAATTTCCAAAAATTAAAAATTTCACAAATTCTGGACCCATGTTTTCTGACAGAGCTTTCAAAGAAACTTGAATAAGTCAGCAGGTTATTAATTTTCCACCAACATTTAAATTAGCAGAACAGACAGCAAACTACATGTTCAATGGCTTGACAAACAGTTACAGTGAAAACAATGAATCCCTTCCCTAATGCTAGTGAAGCACCCATATAATGTACCATACCAATTCTGTTGACTTAGGAAGGTAAAGGTATAGCTGGGTAGAGAAAGGCACTGTGAGAGTAAAGTGTCTTTCCCAAAAACAAAATGCAAATGATTGCCATCAGGGTGTGAATGCGGACTTTTTGATCTGCATACTCATGATTACAACTGTAGGTCACATGTCTTCCTTGCAAAACTTTAAATGCTATTTTTTTTAAATAGCCCCACCGGAGAATATTAGAATTTTACTTCTTAAATTGAGGTATTTCATTGTTGCTCTAACACAAAAACTGCTCATCTTGTATTGCAACCAAAATAATACACCACTTGTTTGGAGAAAACAATGTACATACTTTTACAGTATTGGTTAGTCAAAGACTTAACCATTATTTTGTGCTACCAAGTGAACAGAGCCACAATAATCACAAAAAAACTCACTTGTGCTAGGTATGAGAGAAAGGCTATGGACTGAACAGTTTTTCCCAGACCCATCTCATCAGCTAGAATGCCGTTGATACCCTGCAAAACAGACAAAACTTATCAACTTGTGAAGTGTAGTCTATTATTGAGTGCCATGTGGAAATGTTCTGTCAAACCATTCATGGTTACCATGTGAAAGAAGACACTCCCATGCACACAAAAGCCACAGTTGTCCCTTAATGCTTACAGTATGTATATGCAAAGTTTTTCACCATAGATTTTTGTTAGAAAACACTCTATACTAGTACTTGAAGGCTGTCATCAAGTTTTGATTCTGATTCACCTGTAGTCTTGATCTTCACACCCATAACAAACTTGTTACTTTATGGGTGAATTGTATGAACTACAAACTAGTTCACCTGTAACATCAAGAGCCCATCAAGCATGCTCAGCCATGACAGGTGCTATGGGTTATGGCCCTTTTCTTGGCAGCCCTATACTGAAACTCATTGAAACAGACCCTTCAAGTTAGAAGATAAAGTAACTCACTTGTTCATAGAGGTTGATAAGCCAGTTCATTCCCTACAACATGAAAACACTACATTAGGGCAGACGAAACAAATTTAAACATTTGTAAAGTTAATGCCATTTTTAACCAAACATCAAATTGAACTAATTGACCTCTTAAGAGACCTGGGGCCCGTTTCTTGAAAGCAATGGAAACTTTTCGGGCCTGATAAGCCATTTTTAGTCAATTGGTATTTAAAGATAGAGAGGTGTGTACACCTGAAACTTCTTGTATGAACAGAACCTCTGTTCATATTAAGAATATGTGAATAAAACTGTACTGTGGTCATAAGGTTTAAGATTTTGCTATGGTTTATTTGAGTGCAAATCTTTTCAGGACCTTTGAGAAACAGCTGCCTGACCTTCCAGTTGTATAGATCGTTTTCACGCAACATCATCACTTTCCAAAATCTAAAGCTAAAGATCCGACAAATCTTTTATCCTCATCAGGCATAAGAGGCGGTATATTTATATCTGTTTACAATTTTACAGCTTAATAGCTTACTTCGTTTGGAAACCAGAGCATTTTGAATTTCCGAATTATGTAGGTGTGTGACACAAGGCTACAATCAAGTTTGTTGAAAAATATATGCTTATCTCATGATTTTTAGACCTTTTGAAAGTTAGAGCATTAGGAAAAGTACTTATGTAAATGCTTGTTTTTTTCTGTACTGATAATTAGTCACCAGATGTTTACAGTATTTTCCAGCCGCCATAACCAATGTGGTGTTTTCATACTGGGCTCTGTAAATTTCTGTGAAACATTTTGATGAATATCTGAGGTTTGGGGAAATGCGCAGGCCTAAAACTTGGACAACTGTCTTATTTCTTTATCTTCTATAACATCACAATTTTGTAGCTTTTTTACACTGGATAGTTTTTGATTTATTTTGTTATTGCGTGACAGTGAAAACGATCTATACATGTAGTTACTTAATCAGAAAGGCTTAAAGTGCCACTGCGACGAAATTTCACATTTCTTTTTCCCACTTTTTTTTATACAGAATAACTTACCATCATGTACGATGTCCTTTCGTCCAAAAAGGAAAAATTAAAAAGACTTCCTTCATTAAAATTTCGCCACTCAAAAAGTGGAAATTTTCGTCCGCCATTACTCGAAATTGGTTCCAGTTGAGCCCGCTATTTTCACAGCGGCATCTCTACTTGTGACGTCATATTCCTAACACGAGATTGATTTACCTTTGATCGCTGTTGATATTAGTCGAGTTTTTATCTTAGTATTAGCGAAATCTCTGTCGATTCAGAAGTTCATTTTGGGTAAAGTTTGTCTGAAAGCAGTAGTGAAGGTTGCTCTGAGTGTTCAGAGGCTAGCTTCTGCTCGGCAAGTGAAGATTTCCAATCATACGATGATAGTGCCGAGCCAGATTGCCACCGAAGAAGAAGCCACCTAGTACGCTGAACAAATAGCTGTAAAGGAAGAAGAAGAGTCTGAGGACATGCTTCTCAGTCGATTTGCTGACGAGACAGACCTACCAGACTGGTATTTTATTTGGTTTCTTCGTTTCGATTCTTTCTGCTTTAATCAATGCGTCTATTTTTGTAAGAGAGCTACTGAAAATTCCAAGCAGTTTGTTTCGAAGGAAGTTATGTTGGATTCGATCTGTCACCGTTTTTGAAAATGTCTGTTCCGTAGATATTGCACGATTAAAACTTCTGTAATTTGGTCAATTGCCAAAAATAATAATAAAAAAAGATCGAAGTGGAAGTTTTAGTTCTTCAGGTATTTCAAGTTTTTTATACATATTTTTGGTGTCAATTAACTGTTAATGTTATTTTGAATTTAAGCTTACCCATACATGTACATGTAAGGTTATGGTTATAGGTGCAAGTGTGTAAATTGTTCGTTGGAGTTTGTTGTCCAGCATGAAGAATGTAGATGTTGCATGGAGGTTGATAGATGTCATGAAAGAATGGCAGAAGTTGAAAAAGATGATTAGTAAGTTACTTTCGCATCCAGGTTTTGAAAGTGTGTCTGAGTAGTTGGGTTTTGGCTACTGCAGCAATAGGGCTTAAAACGAAAGAAAAATTAAAGGGTTTACCACACTGACCACATTGTTTGCTGAAGGCAACACCACAGACACCTGAGACAGTGGGAAACCCCCAAAATTTGGAATTTTAGAGGGGCAACAGCAGAGTCTGAAATCACCCCTTCCTAGCTGCCAGTGCTGCTAAAAGTTCACATTGATGATGAGAATTTTCAACTGGCCATCAATGGGGGGATAACTATTTTCAGGACTATGCCACTGTCATATATTTATCTCATTCCCAAATTAATGTTAATTTTGGCCAAAGCAATTACACTGACAGAAAATTCAGACCGCTTTTGCCAATAGCAGACTTTTCATCTTGACTCCATTACCATAAAGAGGAAAACTGTTGGCGACTGCACATCACTAGCTTTTGATGGAAAGGTTTCATTAAGTTGAAAGCTGTAGCCAAAGTCAAAAAAGTTAATTTTAGACCCTAAACAGCCAAAAATATGTAGGGTGTGCTTGCTTACAGCTGCATGTAGTAATATTCTTCCTTAAAGATCAGCAATGAAATTGGCTTTTATAGACTAGTAATGAACAAATCCTGTCAGAACTTCCAACTGGCTAAAGCACCAGAAATTAAATATATTCCTTGGGGAGTGTACTGCATGCTACTCAGGGTCTCCTCAGTACACCACAACACCTCAATGACGTTAACACTGACTGTGTGACTGATTGTATTCTCAAATATCCAACTCATTGATAAAAATGAGAGAATGTCACAGTATTCTCTGTGTTCTTTTTAGTCCTCCTGTTAAAAATACGTCTAATTGCAATATCAACAAGGCCTGGATGAATTTAAAGAGAAAAATAAAGGGAAATAAGAATTAAGCAACACTGATCAGGGTTTGCATGGGTAATGGAAACATGGGAAGTCCTGGAATTATAAATCTTCTTTTTCCAGGCCTGGCAAGTCATGGAATTTTTAAAGCTCTATAGGTAACACAGTGAGGGATTATTTTAAAGATTCTGTTACCCCTCATTTCTTGAATGTTGCAATTAGGTGTATAGTTTTGATTAAAACTGCATTTTCTTAAGCTAGACACCCCTCCCCTCCCTCATTTTTGTTGCATGATAAAATGGCTTAACCTTACCCCCCTAAAAATCCCAACAATCCACATTCCCTGTAAAATTAGGCATGTGTCCAGCATAATTATCAAGGTTCACAAGGTGAGGAACAGGAAACTGACGCTTAGGAAACTGAGTTTAAACTGCCATTTTATTCAAACAGATTTTGCAATGGGTACAAAACCGGGACATTTGAGCTTATTTTAGGTCAAAGGAAATGTACACAGCAAAACGCTCTAACCAAAACGAGTTTCGCTCACAACATTGTCTCTATCCAGCAAAAAGAACAGTAATTACCAGATTACATAACGTGAAGGGCGCCTTCATCTAAAAACCCATTAAAAAAAACCGAGTGGCCAGCTTCTGGGGATGAAACTTCTGGTAACTGTGAGAAATGTTACAGTTCATTTATGGTCTCTATGGAAAGTAGATATAGAAACCTGTGTTTGAGGAAAAAAACAGTAAATTATTCCGATTGAATTGAAAATTTTGGAAACCATTGAAAGGCTCTTCAGTAAACCAGAATCTTACGAGTGTGCCACATGACTGGAATAAACAGAAGGTATAAAAAACTAAAATACAATAGCGCGACGATATGAACAATACTAAAATTGATGAGTTACATATTTACAAATCACAGAGATGTCTGGGACTTAACATATAGGACACTTCTACGAAAAACTGAATAAACTTCACGGCTGACACAATACTGAAGCTTAGATAAAATTAAGCAAGGCTTACCTTGCGGTGTTGTCGTTTGTTTCCCTGGCTCGATCTTCCATATTGTAGGAATTGAGCCAAGAATAAGCCGACGACGACAACATTCTATATAAAACGCTTTTGAAAAACATTCCTCCGCGAAATGGACTGACACCCGCCACGAACTTTCCGCTCGGGTTGAAGTTTGCGTGGTGAGTGTGCACGAATCTCAACCACTTATCTCGTTCAATTTTTAATCGTAGGACTTAAATGAGCGGAAATACCTGCATTCATATCTGATCTATTGCTGCATCCGTGTACTACACATCAATCGGGCACGATTTGATTCGAATAGAGCGCTAGATTCACGTTGCGAAGCCAGTTAACTGCGAACTACATAGAGATGTTATAACAAAATTCGCCATGTGAGCCAAGTTGGTTAGGAGTATGACGTCACAAAGCAGCAAGGCCTTATGGGGTTGCAGGAACATGATTTGATAATGGCGGACGAAAAATTCTTGGAAAAAACCGTAAAAAAAAAACCATCTTCCCGCGCTTGTTGGACAAAACGGTTTGGACAGGTGAGTAAGTACCACTTAAAGATTCAGAAAATGCAAAAACAATGAATTCGAAAAATTTCGTCACAGTGGCACTTTAACCAAATTTAGTTTATCAACCCTGAGACCTTTTGCGAACAGCTCATTTGTGAACAATTTTTTATGCTGCTTAAAACCAATCCCACCAACCTCCTCTTCAAGAGATACATTCTCCAAGGTATTTTCATCATCTTCATTTGCAGTCCCAACCATGAAACAGCCCCCAGTTTTCATAATCCAACTTAAAAACTCTCAATTACATCCAGTTGAAAACTGGCATTTTACCATACACAGCATGTCATAAATAGTTTATATTAAAAAAAAAAATAGTTTGGTAACTTTTTTAAATTTATGTTTTTGGAACATCTTTCATTACCTTTAGAAATTAACCTAGTATGTTTAAAACATTGTAGTCACATGTACCTTAAGCTGATATGACTTTAGTTCTCCATCAAAGATAGTAGGCTGTGGATGGGCTTGCTCCATGTTCATTAACGGATTAGCCAAACTGTAGCTCTGGTCAACTAAAGAAGTATTAATGTATTAGCTAATTTATACACAAAATATAAACTATCCAGCTTGTTTTGAATTTCTAAAGTTCCCATCATTAATGAATACCACTAATTAACATAGGGATAGTGACTGGTAAATGCATGAAATTGGGAGAAGCTGAGATTAGAATTTTTCTTTGCGAGTCTGAAACAATTTAGCCTCACCAGTTGTGAGACTGGTACTTCAAATGTTTTAGCATGATCTTGAGACATCCAGGGTCCAAGTTGTTCAGACGTCATTTACAAAAAAAAAACATCACCAAATTGTTACATGTATTTTGAGACTTTCTCAGCTTTCAAAATGTAGAGACTGTGAGGAAGCTTTGCAAAAAAGCCAAGCCTGCCCAACAAACATAACCACAAAAAATTGAGGTTGTGAGACCCACAAAAGTTAATGAAAATTTTAAGGACCATTCACCACCCCTTAACATGTAATTGACAGGTAAATTTGCTGTTGTCACGAAGCTCTCTAGAACCTCTAATTTCATTGGATCTTGTTGGCACGAAGCTCTATTGTTTTAGGGTTAGGGTTCATTGTTACCATTGTTTGTATATCATTTTCTCAACCAATCCCGTGAGACGTCCCGAAGAGCTTCGTGGCGGCCCTAAATTTGACAAATAATCTTAAGAGCCATATTATCAACAACAGTATCACAAATAAAGAAATAATCCTACACATAAACTGAACAAAAAACACTTACAGAATGCTTGTGACATTGCAACTTTCTTGCCAGATTCTTGCTGGTAGTTGTTGTCAAATTCTCTTGTCTAAAAAATATAGGATTATGGATGTATCAGCAAAGCGTTAAAACACCCTTGGAAAGTTAAGATTCCCCTTACCTTGTAAACTTACATTATACTATACAAGTGAACACATCTTTTGTTCACATGTTGTAAAATGGCTCTGATTTCTGCATGTAATATTCTTACAGTCCCCAATATGCTAAATATGAAACCTCACCTTGTTACACCCAGACTACCTTAAGTTCTTACCACAGGTATAAAATAAGCAAAATCCTTTAACTAAAACCATAAAACAAGACTACCACAAACTGTATAACATACCCATGATTCTTGGTCTTGGAAAGCTCTTTGAGCGTTTGACAAAGCTTGGGATTTCATTTCATCGGCATCTGAACAAGATAGTGCGAGAGAAATTTTAAGTATAATTTTAGTCAGAAAGCAACAAACAGGTACCTACTGCATTTGCAATGAATTTTAGTTTACAATCTGTATCTCACCATATGTATCAGCATTCTCCATGTCAATCAACACTCCACCTTGGACTGTCTTCACATTCTGTTTAGCAGAAGGTTCTTCCAATTTTCTCAAAATCTCCTGTGTGCCTTCATCAGGTTGTGAACCTGAAAATCATTTTGGAAAAAAAATTGGTTTCAATCTAATAGTTTAAGCAAAATATTGCAACTACCAGGGGCCAGATCACTCAATAAGAAGAAAAAGAATCAACTAAGTTGGTAAGATAAGGGGTAAAGTCTGCATACAAGCCAAGTGGCTCATCAGGCCGCAGCTTATCCCATTCAGTAGCATGAAGAGACTAAGGGCACGTTCCTTTGGGATCAATCCGGAATAAGAAAAATTGAAATAATGCGAGTAAGCGTTTGTTTGGGAGCTATTCTCATATCGCAATACCTGGATTTCCATTCCGGCTATTCTGCTCCCAGGAGCAGAATAGCCGGAATATAATCCGGAATATATTCTTATTCCGGAATATCCCAAACGAACGTGCCCTAAGAGTATTTCTACTCCTCCTGGATGGGATGCTAGTCCATTGCAGGGTTACCCCCCAGCATTAAATTCATTGGTATCCATTTATACACCTTGGTGAAGAGAGGCACCTGAGAGTAAATTGTCTTGCCCTAGAACACAACACAATGTCCCTTGCCAGGGCCAGGGCTGATCAATTAGATGCATGTGTCTAAATGGGAGTTGAAGGCAGTTAAGGGAAATAACTTTGCTAGCCTTTGAAGTCAACATGGAAACACAGGACATCCCCTGTGCACCTTTGATAACATGCAATCTTCTTTTAAGGTGGGCTTAAGTTAACGGTGTAAAATGAAATGAATTTTATGCTGCTCTGAGATATGTTGGATTAGGTCTGCTGGATTCATTGGCTGACTGAAAATCAATCCTACCCTTCAATTTTTTGCTCATAAAATGGGCATACAGCTCTGTCTGTGTAATTAAGAAGTTAAGTTTCCTCTGCTGTCTCCGCACC
Source organism: Platygyra sinensis (assembly GCA_019787425.1). Classification (NCBI taxonomy): domain Eukaryota; kingdom Metazoa; phylum Cnidaria; class Anthozoa; order Scleractinia; family Merulinidae; genus Platygyra; species Platygyra sinensis. The sequence continues at coordinate 1,967 of JAHPZR010054351.1, read as the reverse complement.
TAAGAAATAAAGTGAAAGATGACTGATCAATTTCCACAAAAGCAAAATGAAAAGTACATGCACATTCTCTTTACTTCATCATATACGTACAAGTGATTTATCAGAAAATTATTAAAGTTGCCTGAGTCTGTCCTCTAAAAATACTGTACTACTTTTCAAAGAAAAACTCCACTATCGGCCAGGTGTAAAGAAAGTGAAACATACAATTACATAACTTTGAAAATAAGAGAGAAGAACTGCATTAAATGTAGGTATGTAATAGGTAGTAATAGTTGTGCCTTTCTGACTAAAATTATACTTAAAATTCTCTCGCACTATCTTGTTCAGATGCCGATGAAATGAAATCCCAAGCTTTGTCAAACGCTCAAAGAGCTTTCCAAGACCAAGAATCATGGGTATGTTATACAGTTTGTGGTAGTCTTGTTTTATGGTTTTAGTTAAAGGATTTTGCTTATTTTATACCTGTGGTAAGAACTTAAGGTAGTCTGGGTGTAACAAGGTGAGGTTTCATATTTAGCATATTGGGGACTGTAAGAATATTACATGCAGAAATCAGAGCCATTTTACAACATGTGAACAAAAGATGTGTTCACTTGTATAGTATAATGTAAGTTTACAAGGTAAGGGGAATCTTAACTTTCCAAGGGTGTTTTAACGCTTTGCTGATACATCCATAATCCTATATTTTTTAGACAAGAGAATTTGACAACAACTACCAGCAAGAATCTGGCAAGAAAGTTGCAATGTCACAAGCATTCTGTAAGTGTTTTTTGTTCAGTTTATGTGTAGGATTATTTCTTTATTTGTGATACTGTTGTTGATAATATGGCTCTTAAGATTATTTGTCAAATTTAGGGCCGCCACGAAGCTCTTCGGAACGTCTCACGGGATTGGTTGAGAAAATGATATACAAACAATGGTAACAATGAACCCTAACCCTAAAACAATAGAGCTTCGCGCCAACAAGATCCAATGAAATTAGAGGTTCTAGTAGAGCTTCGAGACAACAGCAAATTTACCTGTCAATTACATGTTAAGGGGTGGTGAATGGTCCTTAAAATTTTCATTAACTTTTGTGGGTCTCACAACCTCAATTTTTTGTGGTTATGTTTGTTGGGCAGGCTTGGCTTTTTTGCAAAGCTTCCTCACAGTCTCTACATTTTGAAAGCTGAGAAAGTCTCAAAATACATGTAACAATTTGGTGATGTTTTTTTTTTGTAAATGACGTCTGAACAACTTGGACCCTGGATGTCTCAAGATCATGCTAAAACATTTGAAGTACCAGTCTCACAACTGGTGAGGCTAAATTGTTTCAGACTCGCAAGAAAATTCTAATCTCAGCTTCTCCCAATTTCATGCATTTACCAGTCACTATCCCTATGTTAATTAGTGGTATTCATTAATGATGGGAACTTTAGAAATTCAAAACAAGCTGGATAGTTTATATTTTGTGTATAAATTAGCTAATACATTAATACTTCTTTAGTTGACCAGAGCTACAGTTTGGCTAATCCGTTAATGAACATGGAGCAAGCCCATCCACAGCCTACTATCTTTGATGGAGAACTAAAGTCATATCAGCTTAAGGTACATGTGACTACAATGTTTTAAACATACTAGGTTAATTTCTAAAGGTAATGAAAGATGTTCCAAAACATAAATTTAAAAAAGTTACCAAACTATTTTTTTTTTTAATATAAACTATTTATGACATGCTGTGTATGGTTAAATGCCAGTTTTCAACTGGATGTAATTGAGAGTTTTTAAGTTGGATTATGAAAACTGGGGGCTGTTTCATGGTTGGGACTGCAAATGAAGATGATGAAAATACCTTGGAGAATGTATCTCTTGAAGAGGAGGTTTGTGGGATTGGTTTTAAGCAGCATAAAAAAATGTTCACAAATGAGCTGTTCGCAAAAGGTCTCAGGGTTGATAAACTAAATTTGGTTAAAGTGCCACTGTGACGA
>JAHPZR010054350.1:2500-17196 GCA_019787425.1 Platygyra sinensis | reverse complement strand
GTTATCGTTATCTGTTATAAGTATCCGTTTGTACGTCAAATGCAGCTTGCCGCTACACTTCAACGGAAGAGTATTCGAACAAACAGAGCGACCTGCACTGTTTACAATGTTCTTTATATTTGGCCAAACGAAGCAATAGGTAAATGACACAAAGAATTTCCCTACGAAAAAAAGAGGTGCAGATTAACAAGAACGAATCAAACTAAAAGGTCTTAAAGAGGTGTTGGTCAACTGGAACAAACTACACCACAAAAGTAGGTACGGAAGAACCCATACCGCCTCCATTTCATCCTCAATTTGAAGTTCGTCTTCCTTCATAGCATCCATCTTTTCTTGCTCGTGTTTCTTGATCATCTCGATATCTTCACCTTCAGCCAGAATCTTGCCACCGTAATCACGGTCCTAAACGATTATTTCACGAATTAGAGCTTAATTAAATGAATCTGTATTTTCTTATGTTGAAGGAAATAACGAAAATAAAAAAAAATAAAAAAGGAATAAAGGAAGACAGAAAGGAATTTGTTGCCAACATTTTAAAGGGGCACACAACACACATACGAGTCTTCTGTAAGAAAGAAAGGCATTTTACCATTAAGGAAGATGGACCTTCAATACTGCCGGTGTTTAAAATTCTTCACTGTTGCTGGTTTCTTATAATCGATGGTGATGGCTGCAATTTCTTTAATGGGTGCTTTGCGTGAATACAAAATAGCGGTATTTTCGGGAAAAATCCCTAGGTTTTAGTCGGGGAAACGCGTCATGTGACCTATTTTGACCAATCGTGTGCGCATTATAGAATGCCATAAGGCAGCTACGAAGTCAAAGTTTCAAGTGTATCAGCGAATACCTTCGTTTCGTTCATTTGCTTCTGTTCTAACTGCTCCATTCGTCTTTTCCTTCGCTGTGCCAGTTTATCCTCCAGCATCTGCCGCTGCCGTAGCTTGTTCAACGTGAGACTAATTTGAAAAAGAGCAAAACGAATGAGGGATCGTTTCTTGAAATTTACTCTCCGCATGTGCAATTGTGCATGAGGAATAATAGGAACTGAATGGAGTGGATTGCAATTCAGGGAACAACTCCCAATTAATTTCAAAATCGGACAAGCATGCAGCGTGAGGCAGATTTGAAATTTCGAACCGAATGGTATCAAATTACAAAAAAGATGTACCTAGATGCCTGTAATTTAGTCTGCGAACATAGGCGAATTTCCGGCTGTCGCGGAGACAAGCGACAGCCGGAAATACGTTTGCGTTAGCAGGTTACCTGCAATTGGACACCTAAGATACATTACCTGCTTTCTAGTTCCGCAAGGTTTCTCTCGTGTTCCTGGATGATTCTATCTCTTTCTTCTTCTGACATGGCTACTTGATTGACTATCAAATCGCTGTCAGGTTAAAAAAGATTTAACAAAGATAACCAATAAGATTTAACAAAGATAACCAATAAACATGTACACCTAGTTAATCAGCACTCCAGCATTTCCAGTCGTGGACTGCAAAGCAGTCTTTTCTTCTTAAGTTTGTTTTTTCGCTTCTTCGTCAATGAACACATTAAGACGTTTCAAGGTGAAGGACTGCTTGAAGTCATTTTAGTCAAAGTATAAATTCTCCTTATGAGTCTCGTATAAATCACATGATTTTGGTTATGAGAATTAAGAAGTGTTTCAACAACACATTCAAGTCTTTATTCTCGTAACCTGTCCTGACTACTTGGCAATGTATGAGATTGCGCGGAGAAATTATACTTTAATCACTTTTGTGAATTAAAAGCTACATTGCTTCCAAGGCGGACAAATGGAAACATCCGCATGGCTACCGACTTGAAACTCGCAAGGTTCCCTAATAGAAGCACCTAAGATATGCGACGGAGAATTCCTACAAATCCCCCTGCAGAGATGTCGGCGAAATTTTCAGCTTGATTCCCGGTAGTATCACTCCACAACATGTAAATTCACTTTGATAAAATAGCTCACGATCAAATTCTAACTGGAGTCAGCCATGATTTCTTTTGTTCATATTTCTTAACAACTAAATGTTGTTAGTCACAAATTGCATTAACGTTCTGATTTGCTCGTCTGTAATAAACTTCCCAAGCAATGTCCGTGACGAGTAACCCTCATGGTTTTTCTGTAGGCTTCATTCCTTTTTCGTATATGGTAAACTTCCTCCTTAATTTCTTTTTGATCCCTTATTCATTGAAACGTAGGGCATAACAATTTCTACATGTAAAATGGGTATGAAACTGAACGCGAACGAAGAGATATCTCCTCTTAGACCAACGTTCCAACATTATTAGTTTTCCCTACCAGAAGTCTTGAACATCACCTTTTCCAACGAATTTCATTGTACTTACAATAAATTGAAAACTAACCCCACTATCTTATCTTCTTGTTTTCTGACTTCCGCTTGCTCTGCTTGTTCCTCTTTCATTTTCTTTTCCAAGGCAGCGCGTTTTTTCTCTAATCTTTTCTAAAAAGACAGACCAATCAAATTGTTAACAAGAGTACAAGCAATTGAGAACGGAGAGGTCTCGGCCAAAGGCAGCATTTTCAAGCTCGGGGAGACAGATTTTTACCATACGGACCGACCATAAGCCTGTAAATAACTTATTTATTTTTTAGCATCTTTTTCAAATCACTTTTCAGTTTAATTTACAATGGTTGACCTTTTCTACACACACACACATCGCGAGTGCGTTACGTGGCCGTGGTCAGAGATAGCGGGAACAAATCAGATTGCAGGACTCGTTACCATGCTCTCTTAGAAAAAAAATTAAGATGAATTGATGAATATTTAAAGCCGGTTTATGAACAACAGGTCTACCTCAGAAAACGACCACATTTCTAAAAATGTAAAGTCCATGCTTGTAAATAAAATTTTAAAAAATGAAATCCTCCAAAGAGCTTCAAAACAACTCACAATTCTGTGTTAAAATTGTGCCTTTCTTTTGGTGTGAAATCAGTGCTAGCTGTTACAAATTGTCAAATCAGAATTTATTAGACCACAATTCAGACTGGAGTCACTACTTAGAATAGATCGAGCGTGGATTTTTTTTTTTTTTTTTTTTTTTTCAAATGGAGGACGTTTCTGGGGGTTAATACAAAAACTGAATAGAGTGTGTTCGCTCATGTGACCAGAAGCCATATTTGCATAATGAAACAAAAGGAGGAATTTGCATAAAAATAGAGTTCAATTCCCAAAAGAATATTTCACTCCTCTAGCATGGCCGCCGTTTCTTTGTTTACTCCTCCAACAAGGCGCCCGTGACGTCATGTGAACACACTCTATAGCTGGTTTGCTGTATTATCTAACCAACTCACTTCAAGCATTTCTCTCTGTCGTCTTCGTTCCTGTTCTCTAGCGTCTTGTTGCATGGCAACATCTGCCATATGTCGTTCCAAAATCGCTTCCTTCTCAGACTCGGATAACCCTGCAACCAACGAAATAAAACAACTTCAGTCGAACCCGTATATAACGGCCCAGTATTAACCGGCCATCATCTATCAGCGGGCAATTTCATAAGTCACGGGAAAGTTCGTGTTATATAGGTTCGACTGTTTATATCAACACGCCTATATTTGAAATTGCTTTTAACAAGAAGCGTGTTTAGCTAACGAAATACTGTACACTTACTGCACTTCCCAAATAAACAAAAGAAAAATTCAAAACAAAAAAAGCAACAGAAAATTTTAAGGCTGCCTAAGCGATTTCGTAAAATCACAGAGTAAATAGTCCTTGGGTTCAGTGTTCCCATGTAAAACAATTGATTCCCTTCCATGTCTAATAACAACGATTTGCTAGTTTCCTAAATACTGTACAATATACAAAAAAAAAACTCTTAAACATTGCAAAAAATTAGGACGCATAATTGCAATGTAGGGTTGATGAAAAAGAAGATGGTGCTAAGTATATATATCCGGAAGGCGCCCTTGACCAGCGGCCTTAGAGCGAGCGACCCTTGAATGCTCTGAATGAATGCTCCGAAAACATTGCACTTACGGTTGAATTGCGCATGCCACACAGACAAACACGTTTAGCAATCGAGCCACTTGAGGCTCTCTTCCACTCATTGTTCATTCCTTTTAAAACCGATCAAAATCGAGCTAGTAACCGAACTGTCCAGAGTGGCTCGTTAACCTTGCGCAGTAAGGGGCGAAGACTCGAGGGAAGAGATTGGCAAGCACGCGCGTACGAATCAAGGAAATTGTTATCATCTATTGTGACGCACTAGAATGCTTCGAGCCGATCAAACAAATCAAGTGATTTTGGTGTATGGCGCTGATTATCCTAACTCCCCAGAACAAGTGAAGACACGCGAGTGAAATTGGGTAAGTAATCTCAAAAGCGAAAAATTGTTCAATGATTTAGAAGTATAACCATCATGGTTACCTTTGTTTACTAGCTCTCGATACATTTTCTGGACATTGTTTTTAATCATCTGGTTTCCCTCGCGTAACTGCTGATCTCTGAGAGCTTCAATTTCTTCGGCAGCCTATGGGAAAATTGAATTATCATATTTTGTATCTATTTTCCAATAATGGTACGACTTCCAACAATCAAAGCCAGAAAACAATTAATTCTCATTAAGTGCCTGTAATCTGAGGAGCTCAACATTTATTTTCGCATTTGCTTAGTGAATATTGATGGTGAAAAACCAAAAGGCATTTTGAGGTTAAAACGGTGATTCTTGTTTGTCGTTTCATTCTTATACAGTTTTAACTCATCCCTTCTTCTCCAAAAAGCAACTGTTAAATTTTTCTCCACAATTTCAAAGTCTCCTCTTAAGCTTTCAGAGCTGTATACATTTATCGTGAGTAAGAATCACGTTTCAGTCCCCGCCCAATATTCGTTTGTAACATCTCCAGCAAAAAATGATACGCCAATATTTCTGATCAAAGCTCACCTCTCTGTCTGAATTCCTTTCTATTTCTTCGATTTCTTGCCGCTGTTTCTGCAATATTTTCTGCTTTTCACTTATCGCAGCCACCGTGTCTAAAGCAAAAGAGTATACCTGAGAGAGCTCTAAGAAAATGTTGCATTTATAACAACCAACTTATATTCAGTTATGTTTCGTTATAAATGAGATTGGCTGAGTAGTATAATTAGTAAGTAACTGGTTTGGGTTTGGTTTTACGATACTCAAAAGTGAAAAAGTAGGTCGGCATACAAGTGAAGTGGTCCACCGCAGATGACCGCACTAACCATGAGGACATTGCTCCTCCCGCAATTGAAAATCACTCTAAAAAAAATTACAAACAAACCAAGAAAGCAAATGGAAAAAGTAGAAGTTGTGGGCAACAAACAGTAAGGTAACGGGTTAATCTATTTATAGATTAAGACTGTAGATGTAAATACAACGAGAAGTTCCTAGTTACCGATTTCTACTTGTTCAAACTTCGCATCTTGTTGATCTTCAAACTCCTTCATCTGCTGTTGATGTTCGCGTGCCTGAAAACGAGTTAATCCAGTTTAGCGAGATAACAGGAGAAGACACGAACACAACCTAACTAACAACAGAAGGTAAACGTTTACTGACTCAGTCCTTGAAATTTGAAAAGTTTAAAATTGAGACTTCTCTATCACTGAGCGAATATAATACAAGTACCTTTTCCTCGATTCTCCTTTGTTTCAGTGCGGTCAGTTTCTGATGTAATTTCTGTTCCTGTCGCTGTCTGTCCTTTGAAAGTTTATTTTCCACAACTTCGACTTCTTTCCTGAAGCGTTCAAGGTAGGCAGCGGCATCTTCTGAATTGAGTTTGGACGATCTAAAGATGCAGGGTGAGAAAACAGAATTTTGACACTACTCAAAAGATGTACATGTAGAAGCAAATCGCTGCGACAGAAGATAAGGTCTGCATACGAGCTAATTGGCTCATGTGGTCGGTGTTTATCCCGGTTTCAGTAGAATAAGGTGACTTGGAGTATTTCTACTCCCCCCTAGATGGGATGCTAGTCAATCGCAGGGTTACCCCCAGCATTAACTTCTCTGGTACCCATTTATACACCTGGGTGGAGAGAGGCACCGTGAGAATATAGTGTTTTGCCCAAGAACACAATAGAATGTCCCCGGCCAAAGCTTGACGGCTCGCATGTGACAACATATCACGGCAAAAACCACCCTCAAAAAAACAACCTTTTACATCAAGAGCACTCACAACCTCGACTGCGTCAGCGCTTAGAATTCGTTTACACTCAAACAACAACAACAGCATTAAAAGAGGAGCACAACGTTACCTGACGAGATTCTCTAGTGCCTCGGCCTGGCCTTCCTCTAGCTTTCCCAAATCTCTCTTCTTACGGTCTTCTTCCTCTTGCTATTGAAAAAAATACCACAAGAAACAACATTTTAAGAAAGAAAAACATATACTTATTTCTTTTACGACTGGGAAAATAGCTTCAATATGACTGGCCGAGAGTAGGCCAATTTATCCCACTGCAGTGCAAATTAGCGCGCGTTCGTAATAAAAAAATTTCAGTAATCGTATGGAAGCTCCAACAATTAAGGATTCACAATGCTCGTAATATTTGAAATTTTTCCAAATAGGCCACTTTCGAAATAATAAGATTCAGCTTGATACTGGGGCCTGGAGGACAAAAATAAAAGAAATGTATGAACATGGCCATTTGATTTCTTGTGTGTGTGTTCTCTAAGCCTCACTGCCACGCTGAATTTAATATACCGAAAACGGTTTATAGTAAAGCCCCGTCAGTGCAACTTTGTGACAATTAAAAAAACCACTCGTAGTGCAAGTCCTTATATTGCATTCGTGCGCCTTCATACGATCACCTACACTAATTCAAACTTGAAATTAAGACACATCACCTTTCCATACCTTTTAACAAACACTTTTTGTCATAGGGTGCGTTCCTTTGGGGTGATCCGAGTTCGGATCAGTGATCCAAGATCTGTCTGGATCATGGTGCATCAAAAGAACCGGCGAATCCACTCTGGTCATGGATTCACCGGTTCCTTTGATGCACCATGATCCAGACAGATCTTGGATCACTGATCCGAACTCGGATCACCCCAAAGGAACGCACCCATAGACTTTTTCGCCTAGTTCGTGACTCTAGGACTTGATCTCTGTCACGCAGACTGTCACGTTTTTGAACACGTGATCTGTATTTGAACATGTGATTTTGTGTTTGATTTGAGATCGATCAGATATGAGATTGAGAAATTATATTTCGGGCAGTTTGGAATTCCACATGTATTTAGCTGGATTTGTCGGATATTCGTTGGAATTTGAGGTCCATTAAAGGAGAAGACAAAAACTCTATCACACTTTTAGGTAAATGATACTAGCGCATCTGCCAATCATAACAAGAGGAAACAAAGCAACGAATCAATCATAATTAAAAGCAGACTCAGTAACTTACTTTCTGTTTGGCCAATGCTCGCCTCTCTGCCAGCCTCATCTCTAGTGCCATGACTCGCCTAGCTCGTTCTTCGTCCGTCGCCTTGTCAATGGCGGCCAAGTTGGATAGGTGATTCTTCATGATGGCGCTCGCTTGTTGTTCGTTCAATTTAGAGTCCTTGATCAAGGTCTGTATCAGTTTGTTCTGAGACTCTTTCAAAGCAAAACGCTTGCTGATTGATACTTCCTACAACGAGAAAGAAAATTAACCAAAATCAATGGCATAATGTAATGTAAACTTGTTTCCTTCTTACATTGAAACCTTAATTAGTAGCGTAGCTGTAACTTTCAAGACTGTACAATGTGATTCTAACCTTCAAGTCTGTGTATTAAACCCTAGTGTGTGACCATTCAAATGAAAGCTACAAAGCAGTACTTCCATGTGGTACTGCTTGTTGCACTGTTAAAGTTTTTAACCGCTCAAATGAAAGCATTGCACAGCACTTTCATAATAATGGTGCTGTTCGTTTTTCCGCTTTTCGAACCTTTCTTCTATCTCTTTGGCACTTTCTCTTACCTTTCTGAGCTTTTCCATCTCTACATCTTGCTCCAGTTTTAGGTTCTGTTTCAGTTGCTGTTCTTGAGCGTCTTGCCTCCTTTTCAGAAGCTCTATAATGTTTTTCTTCTCCCGCTGAAACGAAAAGAATCCACTGTTAGACCTGGGAATCCAGTCAAAAGTGTTAGGCTTCTTCAACTCTTCTTTCAAATCTCCTTACTTGTTATCATTCTTTTCGTGTAATTTTGCTTATGAGAACTTCGTCGTGCCTCAAGAAGATATTTTCTTATCTGTATTGACAGTTACAGATAGCACTACATTACACACATGTATTTTTTTAACAAGAATAACTCTTAAAAATCAATGTGAAAAAGTCCTTGAAGTAAGTGAGACTGCCCGTTCTTTATTTATTTTTCTCTCCGTTTTTTCGTTTCTCTTTTCGTTCGTTCGATCATTCATTTCATGTTACGAATAGAATCTCAAATAAAGCCATTTTTTCACTTCTTTCGTCCTTCTAGGTTAATTCGCTCAATCATTTATGCATTTATCCTCTACTTCCCACCTTTCTTTCTTTGTTCTTTTTGTAAAAAGACAGGTCGAGTAACGCGATTCCCTTCATAATCTTTCTTCCCTTCTTTCTTTTCTTCGTTATTTGGTTCCATTCGTTCATTCGTTCATTTATTTGTTTCCTGTTTTTTACGGCATTTTGATGGGGTCAAGGCAAAAGAGAGATAAGCCCGTACCTCAACCCAAGGAAAATGTAGTTCTCAAACTCAATAATAATTTATCAAGTTAAAACAAAGAAAATCAAAACCGTGACGGTGGTTTGGATGCCTGGTCTTAATAAGCATAGATTTGGAAGATTTTACTTCTCCGTTTACTCCTTAATTTTTGTTTTGATTGAGAAGATATATCAAACACTCGAGACAGTGTTTCATCGGCTATCCAAACACCTCCAATTTCTTCAAAAATACTCCGCTGCGCGTCGTATTTTCAACTCTCTTCTCGGTGTTTGGATATCCCGATGAAACACTGTCTCTCGTGTTTGATATATTACTGTGTAAAGGCTTACAAAGCAGTAACTATAGACGGCATATAACTTCACCTCATTTACAAGTCCTTTTATTTTGTTTTCAGTTTTCTCTCTCTCTTTTCTTTGTTCTCGATGCAAGGCATCCAAACGACTCTACAAAAATAACCACAAACTGCTGTGAGAAACTAACAGGAAGGACACTGATCAAAGACACCAAGACAAAAGTAACACTCCGTCACTCGCTGCTTACCTTTCCTTCCTTTTGCAATCTGTTCCTGAGCTCAGCGGATTTCCGTTTATATTCCGCCGCCATCTTAAACGCCACAGCGCCGATTGCTTGCTTGATTTCCAAGCCAAACTGGAGAAAAAAAAAGGAATATCAGGAACACTGAGTGAGTCAGTCTTGGTTATTTGAAGTGAAGATTGTTTTACTCGAGCGTAAAAGTACGGGTTTTTTCCCATTTTTCTCATGGAACATTCTCAACAGCACGTTGACTTATATGGCTATCCTTCTGCCGTAAAACCTCGATTTAATTCAAGTGTGCTTTTAATTAAGTGTAAATGCGTTTCTCATCTGGTAGGGTGTTACACTTCAAAACACGGGCTCTACTAAGCAATTGTGGTACGTGCACATGTCATCCTCTTTTCTCAACACGCGCACGCATGTTTCCCTGTCTTCACTACACGCGTGTGCATGTTGCACTGTCTTCGCTACACGCGTGTGCACGTTGCACTGTCTTCGCTACACGCGTGTGCATGTTGCACTGTCTTCGCTACACGCGTGCGCATGTTGCACTGTTCTTGCTACACGCGTGTGCATGTTGCGCTGTCCTCGCTACACGCGTGTGCATGTTGCACTGTGCGTGTGCATGTTGTGCTTTCAAGCTAAATCCCCGCGCTGTACCTCTGAATGTCTTTCGCTACTTTGCAGCCTTAAACACGGAGAAATGCGCGCGTCATTTATCCCTAAAAATACTATCTCTTGGTATACAAACTTACTTTGTTTTCTTGCTCAGAGGATATTTCCCTCTTTACACGCAGTTTTCTGGCCAGCAATTTGAGTGCTTTGATGAACATGTTCTGTCTTTGTGTTTCTAAGTCAACATCCAGGGCGGCAGTGGATTGCACATCAAGGCTGGAGACGAAAATGCCAAATTAATAATGCCTCTACAACTGAGCTTATTTTAAAAAGGTAAATTTACTGAGTATTAACCTACCGCTAATGCCAATGCAAGCCTTTACATCGTGCCAGAAGCGTTAGAATGAAAAAACTCAATTCGCCGAAAACAGGACTAAAGAATGCAATCAATCAATCAATCAATCAATGGCGCCTTTATTTATCCACTAAAATAAAGGAACAAATAATAAATACTGTAACCTACTGTTATTACCCATGGGGACAGATCTAGTTTGAAGCACAGGTAGCGATAAACGCCCCCCGCCCCCGCCCCGTGCCGTAGATCCGTTCCTAGTTACCTCCATCTCTTTTCAGTTCGCTCATTCCTTTATACATATACCAGTTTCACTGACAAAGGCGGGTCATGCCTACATGCGAAACCGGCATTGCAGTCCATTACCTGTTTAATTCTTTCTCTGTTTGAGAGGCGTTGTCCAACGACAGAATAGGAACAATACTTTCATCTGTTTGCACAATGCTATAAAAAAGAAAAAAGTTTAGGATAAAGTTCCACAGTTGAAGCAGTTCAAGGCTTGTCGATTCTTGCGTATGAAAATTCAAACCCACCCAGCAACTATTCCCGAGACATAAAATGCATTTCTTCAGGCTTACGCTGCAACCAGAGATTGTTTTCGGAGTAGTTTCACACGTGTCTCGAGCAAAGCATGTAGTAGGCTCAAGACGAAATACTTCTTCCCTCTCCCACACTAGACTGATGGAAATTAAAAACGAAGGTTTCACTCTCAAAATGCATCAAATGCTCTCCATCCAGAAGCTGCACTACGCTGGAGGAATTGAAAACGCGGAGATCACTGGTCATTTTGCAGTTGCGCTTAAGGAACACTCTGGCATGAAAATCACGTGATTGTCGTGATGTCACAGTTTTCGAAAAACTTCGTTTTTAAAATGCTTTCTGTCCACACTAGAAGACAAAGCCGACATTTTCAAAATCCTCTGGTTTGAAGAGCGTTTTCAAAAACCTTAATTTTCGTGACGGATTAGTGTGGACGGTAGCACTAACCGGGGAAATAAGACTGTGTTTTCAAATGACTCCGGCGTGGCGTGGAATTATCATGTTCCTTAAACTCCTCACAGCTTACCTAGTCTCCTTATGTGTTTCTACAGGCTTGTTGTCGGGCAGCTCGTCTCCGTGGTAAATGGACTGTGATCCTCCAGTCAGGACTGCCATGGTACTTGTGTTAGTGAAGCGCTAAAACAAGACGAACAGAGAACATTAAGCATGGGCCACGCTCTTCTTCGGAAGTGTCCCGTCCTAGCCTGCAGAGAAAATTGCCCTTACAAAGATTTTCTTTGTTGTTATTGTTGTTGTTTTCGGTTGGTGTAATGTATGTTTCTTTGTTTTCTACAATTTTTTTTGTTTGTTTATTTTTAATTTGGGGGGGGGGGGGGGGGTGGTGGGTGGCTTCCAGGTTTAGATCAGTACAAGAGCGCATCATGAAAAAGACCTCTATTTGTTTTAAAGATTGTCGTTCGTAACTTATGTCAAACTTCCTCAACCGCAATTATTTAACAAATGGTAAACGCCATAGCGTGTACTATTGAGTTATGGGTGCACGCGGAGGTTGCTAAGCGCGAAAGAAGCGTAGAGTCGCACGAGGCGATAGCCGAGTGCGACTCTAGCTTCTTAAGTGCTTAGCAAACCTCCAAGTGCATCCATAACTCAATAGTGCACGCTATGGCGTTTACCATTTGTTTTATAACATAACATTGAGACATTGGAACAACAGAAGTCTTTTTATTGAGCTACATCACAAAGCGCGCGCTTTACTTTAGTTATTGAGTACATCAGCAGCATACAGCCATGGGCAAATAGTAGATGCTGAATTAACCAATCAGAGCGCGCGCTTTGCTTTAGTTATGTTATAACCCTACCTAGAGTACCAGTTGGTATAACTAAATAAGTTTGTGTTAAGCAGGATACTTATATAATCACACTACGGAACACGAGACAGGCATTCCAGCTTAAGTGCCGAGTACAATAGCTCTTTCATTCAATAAGATTTCTCATCGTTCTGCTGTGTGACTGGTTGTCATTGTGTAAGTAGTCCCTAGTCCCAGGCCTCACCGTGTAGTAGGGAGCCACCTTGCCTTTGTCGCAACACTTAATGACTGCTGACACCAAGATGGCGGCGATCACGGCACCGACCAGCAAGCCAAGAAGAACACCAAGAGCAAAGTAACCAAACACTTTACCGCGCTGAAAGAAAAAAGGTAACGTTGAAGCTCGTTTAACGTAAATACCGAATTCAGGTTTTGATACCCAAAATAGTCAAGCCCGAGGTCGTTAACTCAAGACTAGGACGCAAAAATTGAATCCATCAACTATTTAACTACAACATTACTGTAATTAAAGTACGAAGGTAACTTATATTCAGTTGTGAGTGAAATCCGTATCTCTTTTCATGGTCAGCTTTTTCATTTGCATTACAAACTAATTCAATGTGGATGAGAGGAAATTTTCGGACAGTTTTGTAGTCCTGTCCAAAATTGCCTCGCATCAATGTTGGATTATATTATCATGTTGATGAGCAAAGTAAACCATGAAAATTCCTTAGTTGAACATGGAATGGTCACACTTCACTTGTTTGTTAAATCTTTTGCCGTTGACTTAGTTATCTGGTCAGTTTTGGTCTTACCTCTGGCTCATTTACATCATTTCTTTGGAGGCAACCAGTGCTGGCATCACTCAGCGATCTGTAGGTACCGCTATTTAGCTGTCAAATAAAACAAGTTATTACCTGACTGCGACGCGAGAAACGTAAAAACTGCTTACCTTTCACGCGCGCGTTTACTAAGAATGAATCGCGGGGACGCAACAAGTTATCAGATTAATAAACACTTTATTGAACTAGCTTATTCGGTCCGCATTGGGGAATATTTTTGTTAGTTTATGGACCTGACGCCTGTGGTTCAGTCCATAAACTTCCGAAAAAGAAAACTCGAACAACATTTCACGAATTCGGACCTTTCGTCAGTTCAATAACATGCATACAATGTTTACAGTATTGAGCTGTACTTAGCAGTTTTTCGATCGTGACAAATGTTGTGCGAGCGCGTGCGCTAGTCCTATCTAAATCCTATTGAGCCATCATGAACAAAATCTTTATGTACGCATGGCCGTGCTCAATAAAATGACGTGTGTAGTTTTATTTCAGCTCCAAATTTCCGACGCGTTTAGTGCAAGTTCCTTTGTTGAATTAAGTTTCAGCAATGTGAAAATTATTCTGAACAATCCTAACCCTACTTCGAGCCTTTGACTTTTGCCCGGCAAAGATGTTTACTTCGACGTCAGTATTTTGACTTTGCTTGTCTACATTTTCATGAAGTATTTGTACTTTGTTTGGCAACGTTTTCGTTATAATCTTAGTTCGAAGAAGCGAATTTTTTAAAAACCATGTTAAGCGTTTTCGTTCAGCTGTTGCTTAACTGATTGTGGCGTGGATAATAAAGACCTTGGTTTTTCTCCACCGTGCATCGTGAGAACTAGTTGTAGTCAATCAGAAATAAAACATGTCAGTTTAGCGCTCAAGTTGTTGTCGCCATGTTATAAAATAATTGGTTCATGCTTTTAGCTGTGCGTACATCGAGTTATGGATGCACTTGGGAAGTTTGGAGAGCACTCAAGAAGCTAGAGTTGCTCTCGGCTGCGCCTCGAGCAACTCTTATGCTTCTTTCGTGTTCTCCAAACTTCCCGCGTGCATCCAAAACTCGATATACGCACGCTAAGCATGAACCAATTCTTAATAAATATTATTACCAAATCGATTTTGCTTTTTGCTTTTTTCCCCTTGTCTGTTTCTTTTTTGCATGGTTCTTGATTGTTTGTTGATTTTCTTGTTTGGTTTTTGTTTTTGTTTTTTGTTTTTCTTTGTCACAGCTGTGTTAAATTTATTACTAAGTGCCTTCATCTTGGAAAACCAAGATGAAGCTCTTAGGTACATTTTGAAGGGATGGCGACTTTTCGCCATTACTTTAAAGCGCTTTATTCCCAAGACTCAATGACAGGATTTGGATATGCTTGCCGCATGTTTTCAGTCTGAAATCAAACTCGTGACTCGCTCCCGCACGTTTTCCCGCCCTTTTCACTCTCCCGCGCTTCGCCTCGGTTACATGTATTCACTCCGAGTTTTGGTTGGTTCAGCCGGCTCGGTTCAGACGCCGTACTTCACCTGAGCCGAATCAAATTCGAATTTAGGCCGACCCAAATTAATTTAGACCGGCTGAATTGATTCAGACGGCGATCTTAATTCCCGGTGAACTGAATTCAGTAGGGGATAAAAGTGCATTTCGATCAGCGCTGATACGTGCTGAACTCCCGTAAACATGGTAAACAACAAGCACACAAGATCCAAAGCCGTCCTGTGAAAAATATAAGAAAAGTTCGCAAAAAGGAGCAGAATAAGGCACACTGCATTAATCTATTTACATGTAACTGCAAGATTACAATCGATAAATCGTTTCAAACGCCGTACTTCGCATGAACTTAATTTCAACACACAATTTCAACTTCTATCCTTTTTGCGTGCAGTGAAATACTACTTCAATATTCTGG
>JAHPZR010054348.1:0-18190 GCA_019787425.1 Platygyra sinensis | reverse complement strand
TGCTTTCCTTCACTCTGTTCGTGGCCATGTTTTGCTCGCAAATAGCAATGTCTTAGCCTGCGAACGCAGACGTATTTCCGGCTGTCGGTTGTCTCCGCCGAAAATAACGTCTGCGAACTCGAGCCACGAGAACGATTTCCGTGACGTCAGCGCTCAAAAACCAATCACATTTCACCTTGCATATCTCAAGAGGTAACACACAGAGATCGTGCGTGGATCTCTCGCAAACGCGTGTTAATAAATTGCAGAGGATGAGTTCAGGGAAGTTTTCGGGTTTGATAGCCTCAATAAGCATCAAGAGGAAGCCATGCGATTTGTTTTTGAATCGACGAGCGATGTTTTTGTGAATCTTCAGCTGGAGTTGGAAAGTCTGTTGTATTTCAGGCTTTGCAGCCTATTGTGTATTCTTGTGTGGATTCAACTCTTGAGAAGAACATTGTAATCGTTGGTTCGCCGCTGATTAACCTGATGAAGGACAAAGTCAGCCGCTTAAATTCACGTAGAATAAGCGCAATATCGCACTCAGTAATGTCAGGTCCGTGTTAGAGATCAGGGCAGTTGAAAATGGTAGAGTAGACAGGCTTAACACGACTCCCACTGTTTCGTGATGTGAGAAGAAAACAACCTAAAACATTTGCCAAACAAGATCATTATACAGCATCCTAGAATTTAATTCCAACACGGTAACCTCACGGTTACAAAACACTAACACCTGTTAGATGCTAGTAATGCAACAAAATAATGGAGGTGCACTTTTCTAAGAAACTACAACAGCTTTGAAAGGACTCGGATATGAGACCTGCATAACCGTCCGTGATAAACATCATGAAAGATTATCCTGTAAGGTCACCACAGGGTAATAAACAAAAGGTTACGGTAATAGAGAATCGAAGGCCATTGATCCGACCGATTCAATAGTTGCAACATGAATGAGCCAATAAACTTAAATTAAAATTGCCACAGAGGTAGCAAACATAACGGCATTAAGATTCTACTTAAAGGCTCCACTGAGAAAATATATTATTCCGTTGAGCAATCGAAGGCCATAATTCACTAAGAGGCTAAAGTTTGCGGGCCTGCATGTTACTTGAAACAAATGTAGCACAATAGAGAATCAACCAATTTGCTGAAAGAAATATACAGAGAACCAGCTTTCAAAGGAAAGGTGAACTAAGACATCTTTGTTAGAGCTAAACTCAGGTCACAGATATGTCATATCACGCGCGAAAGTGTCGTGCTTTGATGATAAACGGACAGATCGACTTCAGTTGAACGCAGAATCAGTGAGTGAATGGCCACTGTATTTTTTCCAAACACCTTTATCTTTTCCTCACTGGAAACTTTTGCCTTGCAAAGCAAACAAACCTCGGAAGTTAAAATCTTCTTCGGTGTTTCGATGGCACTCATAGCTCATTGCGAACAAATTCATGATTCTAAAATTATCACCGGCTCCCGCGGCGTCGCGCGTGTATGCGAGTATCATATTCTATCGGTGAATTTTAATGGTCAACAACAAAACAAAAGTTTTGACGTCACGGAAACTCAGTCAGCAACTTACAACTCTTCGTGTCTTTGAAAGAGTGTTCTTGTTTTTTTGGTCTTCGATAAACTTGTCTATAGGTTTGTCTAGAGACACAAATCTTCTTGATTGTTCAGCCATCCTCAAAAATACCTCCTAGCTCTTGATAAGTTTGAATTTATACGAACAACTCGAGTACACCGAAAATATTATCTTGTCAAAGGTGCCCGACAAAGCTACCCGCGATGGCCGCAAAAAAGCCCGCGAAAACACAATTCGCGTAAACCGTGGTTTGTGATTGGACGAAACGATTTTTTCACGTGTGAGAAACTCGTTTCGCCTCTCTGATTGGTCGAAGTAAAATCCGAAACGCTTTTTCACACAGCAAAATTTGACGCGAAAATCTCAGTATATATAAAATAAAGGAAAATGCGCCACGGCAACATGGAATCTATATTTGTTTTATATGGCGTTCACCGTTTGTTTTATAACATAACATTGACACATTGGAACTGAGCTGCATCACAAAGCGCGCGCTTTGCTTTCGTCATTGAGAACGTCAGCAGCATAGGCACCCATGGGCAAATAGTAGATGCCGAATTGGCCAATCAGAGAGCACGCTTTGCTTTAGTTATGTTATAATCTGTTTTAGATCATAAATGGGAAGTCCCAAAAACTAAACTTAATCTAACATAGGAAAAGTCTAAGGATCACAATGAGCAGACTGAAAACTGTAACATGTAATTACACTTTCTGAGAATAAGGAAACATGACAGGACGGTATAAATCACATTAATTATTTGACAAAAAATGCTAATCAAACTGGGCCTGATGGAATATATTTGAAAACATACCAGAAGTCAAAATGTGTTCCTCTTTTTGTTGTCTAGTGTTATGCTAGAACAACAACATCTTTATGTTTGTTTAATTTACATCCGGCCTGTGTATAGCTTGTGCTACTTTAGGAGGGCAGATCTAATAAGGTCTAATGTAATTAGATCTCATTAGGAAAAAGTAAATAAAATAGAAATTTAGGTTGGAAAAATGAAAAAAGGGGTAAGGGGGTGAGGGGTATCAGATTCATTAGACAATATTGTGTACAGTGTTATTATTATTTATTATTATTATTATTCTTTTTGTATTACACTTGTTATGCTTCATAATGGATTTCTTCGTTAACACTCAAAAACAAGTGACAAAAGGCAAGAACTGGGTCTTTGATTTTTTTAGCTTGTGAGGCTCTTGTCGTCATAAAAGGAAAAGTTGCTTCTAGTGGTTCAACAATGTGTTGGTACAAATTTGTTTTGCGTGACAGTAGAACCCAGCTCTTTCAAAATCTAAAGGGTAAATAAAACTAGTTTGAATATAAAAGCAGGGTTCCAAAATCACTTGGATTGCACTGAACATAAAAATAGCAAATATTAATTAGTAGGACTACTAAACTCTTACTAACTACATCAGTGAGAGCTGTAGTGGGTAATAATGGCCTGAGGTTGCAGCACTATTTAATAAAATCTGTAAATGACTGCAAGCCAAAATTCTTCAGTATGGCTGCAGCAAGATCTCTTACTAACTATAGTTTAAAACATGTTATTCTGTACATTGTTGTAGGCCCTTTGGTAAACCTGGACATGATGTCTTATCAATCATATTTTATGAAATGGTTGTGGCTTCATTTTTGCTCTCATCACCTGTTCTTTTCAATTGATACAATGTATTACACTATTTTCCTTTCCTTGCTTCATTTAGCTGGTGTTTGAGGGGGTCAGGGGACCCAGCTACAAAGGAGACATTTCTGTGGATGATATAGAGCTGAAAGATGGATTCTGTGCATCTTCTGGTAAGAATAAGAAGAATGACAGGTCTAATGAAAGGGGAAGACGCGTCAGGGTTGTCATTAAGGAATTTAAGCAAATCACTACGGTTGGTGCTACAACGGCTGCCATGGCTAAAAAGGTCTGGGGAGGGTACTTCTCGGTGGTCTGCCAAATTTTAGCAAAGTGAAATACAAAAATGTCAGAAACATGAGCTAAGGGGTATAAAATCTCTTTCATTTAGTTTTTCACTGCCAAATGGCTTCGCTTAAAGGACGATGGCCGTTATTCGCCTTGCTAGGACGAGCAGATTATTTCTGAGCGAAAGCAAATGCCATACACTTTGTACAATAATAATAATTTGATGGATGAAATATCTAATTTCAGAGACAAATATCTCAAAGAATATCGAGTGAAAAACACAATTATATCAATACTCAAAAAGACATAATAGTATCGCATAGTTATCCACACCTAAAACATTTGGATTCGGTCGAGCGGTCGTTGTAAATGGACGTGGCATTGCTGAGCTCCGCGACGCGGGAGGTTTTTTCAAGATGAAAATAACTCAGTATGGTTAGACCAACAAGGAGAAAAAAAGAAAAGCCAGCAGTGGTTCAAATAGCGATACGTCGCCAAAGCAAGGGACGAAACGCAATAATTTATGAGCAAAGTCTCTTGTCCCTTACTATAAAATATATCAAAATATACCAGTTCTTGGTGTATTGGAGAGATCGCCACGAAATAAACGTTTTCCGGGGTGGATAATATCCATAGACAACCATGCCCTCGCGTGACTTGGGAAGCGCAGATTGAATAACCGTTGCATATTTTCCCAGTTCCTGGTTATGAATTCAGAGCCCCCAGTAAGATTGGTTACAAAAACTATGTTTTATTATTAGACTTCCTAACAACTGAGTCACACTTTTTTTGCTGAACACAACTCACTATTGTACTACTAACTTTGGTTCAGGAACTGTTGAAAAAGAGCCTAATGGTCTGTTTTCTTAACTTTGAGTTCGTATAGCTTTCATAATTTGAAATGCAAAGTCCTACAGCAGCAATGGCAAACAGACATAGAGCTAATTTATCACCCCATTTCCGATCCGGAAAAATACCGAAAACGTGTAAGATTTTTGCAGGTCTATATCCTGGTCAAAATATGTTCCTGAATTCTGTATACTAATGATCGTTTTCTTTGGTTTATTTTCAGAAGATGCAACGATGTCAGATTGGAGTCCTTTCACCTCATGCTCAGCATCATGTGGGGGTGGGCGCAAAACACGCCATCGTACTTGTAACAGATCGCGTTTTGGAGCAAAAGATTGCTCTGCACTCGGTCCGTTAACTGAACAGCAACAAATGAATGCAATATTCACGACTGCAACGGTGAGTCATTGCTTACTTTACTATGAGATCGTTCGCAATGCTTTGCATGGTTGCCACAGACATCCTTTTTCAAACTTCCCTGACTTTTCTCTGGTAAAAATAAAGTATCCCTGACCAAAATAATTCAAAATGTGAGTTCTCATTAGCAGCGGCCTCTTCTTCCACACGTCAGTCAAAAGAGTAATAAGTTTCCTTCTTCATTAAGGAAAAAAATCGTCATGATGATCCGAGTAACCCCAAACGTTTCTTCCAACCTTCAATGGTATTAATCAGCCGTATGAAATTCTTTCAATTCCCCCTCACTTTTCTTCAAAATATCAACTTTTTCTGACTCAAATTAAAATTCTTGACTTTCCTTATTTTTTTTTCCTGAACATTCCCTGACCCGTGACAACCCTGCTATTGGGTTGTATAGCAGGAATGGCGAGCAGACTTCAGGCTAATTTGTGTCCCAATTTGCGATCCGTTTTACGAAACAAAAAGGTCATATTTTAGAATTATACTGGTCCCGTACAAGAGACTATGAACATAGTCTTTGTTTCAAGAACTGTTGAAAAAGGGGCCTAGGGCAATGATACTTTCTGTTTTCTTAACTTTGAGTTCACATAGGTTTGACAATTTGGGATGCTATAAGGTCCTACTGCAGGAATGGCAACAGACATCGAGCAAATTTATCAATTTCCGATTCGGAAAAAATACCGAAAACGTGTCAGATTTTTGCAGTTATTCTCACGATCTATCTATGAAAGTGTATCAAAATTAACGAAGTCTTGGTATGTTTGAGAGATCAACCTGCAAAAAAACGTCTTTTAGAGGGAAATGCTCAAGGAAAATCGTTGGTATACCATAAATACGGTAAAACCTCAAACGTAATTTGTCTTGTTAGAGGGTCTGAATGGGGGAGGGGGGGGGGGTCCACATGTCGGTTGTCGGTTAAAATTTCATAACTTTGTCGGTTGTCGGTTAAAATTTTCGACCTTTGTCGGTTGTCGGTAAGTCTCAGTCAATAATTAAAAATAAAAGTTAATTATTCACATTTGTCATGTAATTCGCGCAGTTTTAAGACTTTAAACTCTGGACGAGGTGTAAAACTTGTAATAATTGATTATTTCAGTTACACGTAAACCTCGATAAGTCTGTTTTCTTTTTTTGGGATTCGTCAACGTTTCTTCTCAGAGGCGTTCATCGACTTCTGCTTGCTTTTATCAGATGAAGCCAGCTCCTTCAGCAACACCACAGGTTTTCTGGTCCAGTTGGTGACCTCTTTGATAAAAAAAAATAAATGTGTACTAAAATATTAACTAGCGTCTGGTTTTAGTTCTTTCGTTTGCAGGCTTTGGACAAAAATGCACAATTCGCATCAGCAAACGCTCGTCAAAGCTAGCTTGCATATAGAGGGAAATCTCTTTTGCGTAGCTTCACTCGCAGAGAGAATTGAACATTTCGTTTTCAGAGACGGATAATCTTAAAGGAGTGTATTAATAGATACAGTCTTTAATATGTTAAGCTACGGTGTTGTTCATTTACCAATATTTAATCAGAAAGAAGCTTTTAAAGTGTTTTGCTCACTAATTCTCTTCGTTAAAGATTTTCCTTCTCAAGTTTTGCATTCCTGAAAAATGGACGGTGTACTACAAACATTCCGTTCAACAAAACGGCAAATAAAAAACGTGAAACCAAAGGTTACTGAGCCAAGTTAATTTTTGAGCTTAATACTTAAAGAGCTACAGTGATACATCAAACTCCCCTGCACACTAAAACTAATAGAGCGTTCCACACTTGCCGTTGAGCTCACTGCTGCTTTCATCCGATATTAAATTTGAAAGTTCAAGTTGCCACTGCCCAGCAAGTCATAATTGCAAAATTTTCGCATTTGCCCGCAGGCGATATTTCGCCAGAACAAAATAATTTTAACGAGAACCTGCCAGTTCCATATTGATGTACCTGCTCCTTTAGTCCTAAAAACTCTATAAGACGTTTGTTTTTGCTCAGATACTCTTTACGAGTTTCCTTGTCCACCGGAACCCGGCTTCGATGACGTTCGATGGCGACAACTTCACCTTTTCGGAAAATACTCACGATGACTTTAACAATCCCACTCAGGGCCAGACCGCATAGACGATGAATAGTCCCTCTTTCGCGCGTTCAGTCCGTCGAGCGAGACGCGAGAAAAGATGGGCGCGCGGGGTGCGGCCATTTTTTTCCTGTTGCATTTTCACTGCGCGTTGTTTGTCCTAGCAGGGCGTCTTGTTTGCTCGATTTCGAGCCGCGCGCTCTTTAGACTGAATGAGGTCCACCGGCTCCCCGAAAAGAAGGATCCCGGGGCTTGAGTAATTTGAAGACAGGAAATTCTACAATTGACTAAATCTGGATTGAATGTGGTTAAGTCTGGTGAAAGAGAGCCCAGCAAAAGATCTGGACATTTCCTGACCTAGAAATAAAATCAAAATTCTGTTTTATCGGGTACAAACATCCCTACGACGTCAGAACATGTCGGTTAGATTTTTTTTGTCGCCAGTCGGTAATTTTTTATTTGTTTTGTCAGTATTCAGTACTATTTTTCGCTCTTTGTCGCTAGTCGATTAACCCCATTCAGACCCTCTTGTTACGACAAGCTATGGAGATAATAGACAGAAATCAAGCCTAACCTCAACTAACCTGATATTTGCTTTTGACTACACAGAGAAGACATATTGCTTTGTTTGATGTCGCTGGTAGCGCTAATGATGTTTACATATCCCGTGTATTCCCCTTGACTTGCTTGGCCAGTACATATGTTTAAGCAATAAAGCACTTTTTCTGTATTTACATTGCCTCATCTAAACACGAGGAGGGTTGGGAGAATTCGAGACCGTTATGCAAACCCGAGACGTAGTCAAAGGTTTGCATAACTTTCGAGAATTCTCCCAACCCTCCAAGTGTTAAGATGAATCTCTGTAAACCCGGAAAAAGTGCTCTATTGCTTTTACAAACTAATTCTCAAAACTAAGCGCAAATCTGAAACGTCGCAATCGTGTTTACATACTCCCATCTAAACACACCTATCGACCAATGAGAGCGAGCGTAGTGGTTCAGCTATTATATAAGGTATAACTTTCGTCTAATTGCGAAGCTTTATGCTTTAGTTTTGACGAAAAATTTGTTTCTTTTCATGGTTAATGTGTTATTTTAGGGCTGACGTCCAGGGAAATCACCATAGTCTCAGCTTTCGGATCAGTGTTTTTCATTGTTGTAGCAGCGCTGGCTGCTATATATTTCATGAAACACAGTAAGTCAAACAAATATTGTTCCAATTTCTTTTGGGTTCACTGCCTTCAGCTTTTCAGAATTGTAATTTAACTTGGTGATTCTTCCAGGGGCAGGGCGTAAATCAAATATCCTGGATGGCTCAGATGCAGAGGAAAGACAACCATATGCAACAGTTCCTCTCAGCAGGATTTTCCCGCTAAATGACGAAAGTAACGGCCCGGGCAATAATGACATCCCGCTGGAAACCTTGCCGTTCCACCTAAGGACACCCCAAGAAGAAGGAGCGACTAGTAGAACAGTGCTGGAAAACTCGTCGTACGAAAACACTGACCACCTTGGAGTGTCATCTGTGACTCCTGTGGAGTATCTGTTCTTTGAGCCTCGTTATGAGAACGAAACAGTTGATAGTGAAACTACTAACCTCGTCATAAGGGTACGACAAGCTGACGCCCCCCACAACTAATCTGTCATACGAGTACGACTCACTCATCCGGGAAACAGACCCAAGTTGCAAAAGTCACGGTGGGGTCAAACCACCCCTAAAATGGGGCATGTAAACGTGCGTTTTGCAATAATTGTGTGAACTTTAAGGATTTGTTTACGAAACTTGGCAAGGAGGTATGGGACATCAACCCAATCATTTTGAGTTTAAATGTGACAAAAAATTCAAGTTATGACGTCACAATGAATGACGTCATTCAAAACTGGTAAATTCAGTTTACTGATTTGGAAAGGTTTCTGCCCGTGTTCGAAAGGAATCATCAGGACAAGTTGAGTGCCGCAAACCGTTTGTCTATGTCACAAAAACTAGCTGAGATATTACTCAAAGTTTGAAGTGAGTTTTCCCCCGTGTAAAATATTTCTAAGTTAGAGTTGTTGTTTTGGTGTCACTATTTCCAGTTATGCTGCAGATGAGGTTTCCTAGATGATAAGAACAAATGTAATACGAAAAATCACGATGGAAGATTTTCTTGTCACTGACAAGGCGGCAAAAATGTGTTTGTGACGTCATAAAATGTGACGTTATCAATTTCATTAATCTTTTATAATAGGGGCCTTTAGGTCGGAGGACGAGGACGAGTACAAGTACGAGTTTTCCGTACTGAGCATGCCCATAAGGTTTGGAGGCCGACATTTTTCGAAGTGCGCGTGCTCAGAACAGAAAACTCGTACTCGTAGTCGTCCTCGTCCTCCGATCTAAAGGTCCCTAATATCGCTAGAGAACACAAAACTAAAATTCTACTCTCATACGATTTTTGGCCACTCTAAGCATTATATCTCAGCAAAATATTAGATTTCCCAGAAAAGAGCTGAAAAAAATTTGCCAAGGGTCTCGATTTCTGTCAATCTCGTTCCCAGGGCCTTTTCCCTGACTCGGGGGCGGGCCCCGCGCCCAAGTCAGGGAAAAGGCCCTGGGAACGAGGTTGGATTTCTGAAAAGAGTATAGCTTGGCAGGTTTCCGGGGGGGGACAAAGATTTTTGTTTTAACGTGCCATAACTCACTAAGCTTTTGGCATAGCAAGGAATGGTTTTCGGCATTTAATTCCTCTCCTCAAAGTTCTTCAAAGAGCATATTTTTTTTTCCTGAAAAAAGAAACCTTTTATCAAGGATATTTGTGACGCCATCATTTAAGATTTTGTGTCGGTCTTAATGTCGAAAAAATCGGGAACACAACGCAAGTTCATATGCCAAGCTTGGTTAAGAAATACAAAAAGATACCAAACTACCCTAAATGACCCATTTTTAGGCCTTTTGGCCCCACCGTGGTCGTAGAGAAGATATCACAGACACCAAGGGTGAAGACAACAGGAATATTCGCACAATACTGGAAGTACCCTCCAGCGACGAACGCGTGTCAGCTTCAATGGACAAAAAGAAAAATAAAACGAACTCGTCGGGAAAAATCCAATATGAATGTATTGAAAATGTCTGGAAGAAAAAGACTCTGATCTAGATTATCTTCTTCTGCTGGAAGACATCAGACATACAAGGTGAAGTGTAGTCATTAACTTTTAAACCGAGTGCTGGTAACCTGTCACTGCTTCCTCGAGCGGCATTCAAAGATACAGCTGGTTTGTTACATTTTTATAGCAGTGATCGAACAGAAGAAGCTAACTACAAACAAACAGCAGACGGGAAAATGCACCTGAAAAGACCGATAAGCCATTGCTGCTGTAGATGGATACTCTTTCCACTGTCCAATCAGAAAAACCTCAATCCCAAGGGCCTCTGCCTGTAAATGTGGAAGGCATGCGTCCTGGACTCGAGGTTCGATAACACTTTGAAAGTTGTTAAGCTGTTAAGCATGTCTTCTCCCATTTATGGGGAGCTTTGGCAAACCACGAAAGCCACGCCAACAAGAACGTCACCCAGAAACAGTTTAATGAGCAGAATAATGGTTCTGCACATGCGTTTCGAACTTTGATACATATCTAAACCGTTATCTGCAAAACATCAACGTGAAAAGACAAAGAAAGTTCTACGTATTTTGGAGAATGTGAACCGCAGTGACTAACTTGTCGTGTCTTTGCATATCTGACCTTGGCAGGTTTGTAGACTGATGGGCGTGGTGATCAGATCCACACAGTTACGGCATTCGAGGGTAAGGTATGAATCCCTTTTTAGCAAGGTGTCATCCACGGCGTTGCATCGTCATTGCTTAAGTTCCCTAATCATTTGCGGACGAAAAACCCCGATTCGCAAAACTCTGGGAATCCGTTCTAGTGTAGAGCTGCGCATTAAGCTATTCCTCAGCTCTGTCTTGCTCAAGGTCATTGCCATGGTCACCCCATAAACTACAAACTAGGGAGAGACTGGACACCAAATAAGTGCGCCATAATGTCCGGGATCACTCGGTCAGTCATAAAACGTATTTCCAGATGCGACATAAAACATGACTTTTGCTAAGTAAATTGTGGTATTTACAACAGGAAATAAGAATCAATATGATGTACAATATTTCAGCTGGTGGGAACGGAGAAACTGTACCTTTCCGGTCTCCGAGATAAGAAGTAGTTTACCATTCACCGCGACGCTGTGGTTTTATCCTAGTTTAGATAAAAATCGTAAACTTTATGAGTGTTTCCAAGAAGACTTATCACGAACCGAAATTAAAAAGCTGAGATGTGCTTGAGAGTCGGGACTGGTGGGTCGCAAGAGAGAAGGTGTTGTGAGATATATAAGAGTTGAACTCTTTGCCACCAGCTTATCTACAAAAGTCAAAGTAAACATGATACTGTATGTTAACTCAATAATCAATCAATCAATCAACCTTTTTTTTGACACGATAAAAATTCATTGCTATTAAAGGGACATTGTCACGCTATTTGGCATATTTATAAAAAGCTAGAAGGTACCTTCACATCAATGGAATTTCAAAACTAATGATCTAGTTTTGTTATCGAAGACTATTCAAAGGTACTGAAACTGTTTCCTGCCGCCTGTCGCTACGGATGGCACGGATGGAAATGGATTCAACAAATTTGAAAAGATTGGCCAACTTTTTCAAGTTTTGATGCCACGAGTTCCAAAAACCCTCAAGAAATTTATTATGGTTAACCCTCTCTGATAAAATTTATTTGATATTTTTGTCGTAGCTTTACAGAAGCTTTTTGTTTATGATTAAAGCCTCAAAGTAATGATTTTAGCACAGAATGACCTAAAACAGCAAAATCCTCGTGACAATGCCCCTTTGAGCTTGTGGGATCGTTTAACATAGGATCTAATGTGCAAAAAAACTTTATCTGAAACCGACTGAGATATATGCAATAGTTTAATTTAACTATTTACACTACATGCGGATTTCTATGTTTTAAGGGTCACTCTTAAAGACGTCACGAATAAAGGGAAAAAACAACATTATTGAATGTTTAATGTGCATGTATAATTCAGAACAGTAGCCGTCGTATTTTCACAACTTGCTGCTGGATTTTCTAGAACCGTACAAATAGTATCACAAGAAAGACATGAAAACATTTGACTTACAAGACTTACAAGTCAACTTTAAATATTATTTATCCATGCAAGTTTCGTTAAACAAGAGATAAATCCATAGGCGTACGAGCTGGGGATGGGGGTGTTGGTCTTCTTTCCCTTTGATCCGTGTCCTTGTTTTGTTGATGGAAATGGACTTCTACGATATACATTTAAAGAACGAAACATTTTAAAATAATGCTGTTGTGGTGATTTCAAAAACTCGTAAAAAGATTTTCTACTTTTTTGTGAATCTCTTTGTGATTAGACACACGACCGGCCGTCTGTAGGCCTTCAAGTGGTTTCTTAAGAGAGTTGGTCCTTAAGTGGTACCGTTTTTTTTATTATTATCATTATTATTTTTTTATAATTTATTTATTGCATTACACACAGCTATTAACTATTTAAACAAGTTTCATTACAATACTATACTAATTAACTAAACATAATATACAGGACCTACAGTATAACACAGCTATAATTCACACTCACACAGATACACACACTCATGAACAGTTACATAGCAAAGTCACACTAATTTGAACCTGACACGCTTTAAGTTATTCAACTACTCCTTGTATTTATGTTACCCACTTTTTCTTAAACATATCTAAATTATTATTTTTTGTACAGATATATTTTTCCGTCTCATACTTTAATTTGACTTTTGACTTAAAATTACGTATACTTGGAAGTTCTTCACGCCCACAAATAAATTTTTCCTACAAGTAATAAGTAAGTAAGTAAGGGAAGTTCTGGTGTTAATAGACCGATTAATATATTTTTCAGATTAAGATGTATCTGCTGTTGTGTCAAGGATAAGTAATATAATTCGAAATCTTCCCAAAAAGAAATTGAATAAGAGCAATAATAAAAGAGATGCTGCATTGTTTCTGATTCACATTTACAGAAAGTGCATAGATCATCCGCAATGTACCCAATTTTGTGTAGTTTTGAATTCGTGTAGAGTATAGAGTTCAATACTTTGAACTGAAAGGCTTTGACATATGGCTCAAAAGCAACTGAATGGGGAAGAGAGAAAGCTTTTTTCAATGTCTCATCAGTTAAATTAAATTCACTCCTTAATTTTCTTGTGTTATTTGGAAAACAAGCCTTTTTACGGACAAAAAGGGAGTAATAATCTTTCGATTTCTTTTTAGTTACATCAAAAAGGCCGCAATCAATTTTAAAAGATGGATTTAGGGCTGTATGATCTGGATTATAATAGGCATTCCTTAAAACAAAGCGCCCCAAGGGATCCGGAACTGTACAAAGCACTGTACAATTCACCTTGTTTATCAGTATTGCGGTGCCACATGAATTTGGACTGCCATGTGAAAAAAGCATTCTCCCGCCCCACTCACGTTGCCATTGATTTTCTGTTGCTTTATTTGAATGCGTTTCCTGTAAAAAAATCACGTCTGCATTCTTTTTGCGACACCATGTGAAAATGGTGCGTCTTTTTTTAAAATTGCTAACTCCCCTTACGTTCAAAGATACTATTTTTTTAAAAAGCATCTGACGAGATTTTAACATCCATGAGCAATAACCTCCAAATATAAAAGCTAAAATTCTCCAAAAAAGAATGATCCCTAACCCTAGCCACATTGGAATGTGCACTTGTTGTCTGTACGCATTCTGTGCAATAATGGTGGGTGGTCAACAGATCGAAACGGAACAAAACTTAGTGTGAACAAACTTGAAACGAACTGTTGAGGAAGCCCTAGTCAGGGCCTCATTCATAAACTGATAAAGCTGATCAAGAGATTATATGCCGATCATAATTTAACCACACTTGTCCATGTCTTTGATCGTCGGCTAGGCTGCTAACCTACTCAATTCAGTAGGCGTGCAGCGAACACTATTTACAGTTCACATTAAAAACAAAATACTTTATTCGGACACAATTAATTTCATTGGTCTCAGACGACACAGGCAGTTAAAAAATTAAACACGACTGAATTAGAGCTAAGTAGTCACGTTTACAAAAAACTAAAAGGTCACTACAACTTACCACGACCGGCCTCCCTTCTTTGTCACGCAATTTAATCGCTTAGTGTGAAAACTGAAAACTTGAAACCAACTGTTGAAGAAGCCCTAGTCAAGGTTATGTTGTGCTTCTCCATCGACCTCAAAATAAAAATGTTTGACACCCATCGATCAGGTGATACACCACATGGCACCAGAATAATTTTAACCTAACCCGGCGTTCCCGCACCCTGGCCGCGGGTTAGGAGGAAAAGGCCATGGGAACGAGGTTGCTTTTAACTTACACATATTTCTGAAATTTCCTCCCTCTATTCTATCCCTCTCGCCTCATGAGTTTACGTAATTGGTTTCAAGAGGTGCAAGAACAGCTTTCGAAACTACCAAGTATATCCCTAAGGCCCTTTAAATTTTCATCTCCTACCCACCCCTTATATTAGCGTGTTGTATCTAACGGAATCTCATTTTGTAATGAACTTAATCGGGTTAGTTCATGAGAATCTTTGGTTAATAAGAGGATTTGAAAGGCTGCTAAAGGAATTTTGAGTTGGTAGATATTTTAGCAAAATGTTAACTTCTTGGAAACGGCGGTTATGAGACGAAAGACACGTCATATTGATAAATGTTTTGACGCAGGGCTCGGAGAGAAATTTCGTGTATCCTGTTAAATTAATTATTTTTTACCCAAATATCAAGTATACTGAAAACCCCTAACAGGGCCTTATTGATAAACTGATAAAGCTGATCAAGAGATTATATGCAGATCATAATCTCTTGACCTCATATTGTCTATCTTTTCTTTTTCTTTAAAAAAAATAATAATGATAATAATAAAAAAAACGGTACCACTTAAGGACCAACTCTCTTAAGAAACCACTTGAAGGCCTACAGACGGCCGGTCGTGTGTCTAATCACAAAGAGATTCACAAAAAAGTAGAAAATCTTTTTACGAGTTTTTGAAATCACCACAACAGCATTATTTTAAAATGTTTCGTTCTTTAAATGTATATCGTAGAAGTCCATTTCCATCAACAAAACAAGGACACGGATCAAAGGGAAAGAAGACCAACACCCCCATCCCCAGCTCGTACGCCTATGGATTTATCTCTTGTTTAACGAAACTTGCATGGATAAATAATATTTAAAGTTGACTTGTAAGTCTTGTAAGTCAAATGTTTTCATGTCTTTCTTGT
Source organism: Platygyra sinensis (assembly GCA_019787425.1). NCBI lineage: Eukaryota > Metazoa > Cnidaria > Anthozoa > Scleractinia > Merulinidae > Platygyra > Platygyra sinensis. The sequence goes on along the minus strand of JAHPZR010054348.1, from coordinate 3,067 downwards.
GATACTATTTGTACGGTTCTAGAAAATCCAGCAGCAAGTTGTGAAAATACGACGGCTACTGTTCTGAATTATACATGCACATTAAACATTCAATAATGTTGTTTTTTCCCTTTATTCGTGACGTCTTTAAGAGTGACCCTTAAAACATAGAAATCCGCATGTAGTGTAAATAGTTAAATTAAACTATTGCATATATCTCAGTCGGTTTCAGATAAAGTTTTTTTGCACATTAGATCCTATGTTAAACGATCCCACAAGCTCAAAGGGGCATTGTCACGAGGATTTTGCTGTTTTAGGTCATTCTGTGCTAAAATCATTACTTTGAGGCTTTAATCATAAACAAAAAGCTTCTGTAAAGCTACGACAAAAATATCAAATAAATTTTATCAGAGAGGGTTAACCATAATAAATTTCTTGAGGGTTTTTGGAACTCGTGGCATCAAAACTTGAAAAAGTTGGCCAATCTTTTCAAATTTGTTGAATCCATTTCCATCCGTGCCATCCGTAGCGACAGGCGGCAGGAAACAGTTTCAGTACCTTTGAATAGTCTTCGATAACAAAACTAGATCATTAGTTTTGAAATTCCATTGATGTGAAGGTACCTTCTAGCTTTTTATAAATATGCCAAATAGCGTGACAATGTCCCTTTAATAGCAATGAATTTTTATCGTGTCAAAAAAAAGGTTGATTGATTGATTGATTATTGAGTTAACATACAGTATCATGTTTACTTTGACTTTTGTAGATAAGCTGGTGGCAAAGAGTTCAACTCTTATATATCTCACAACACCTTCTCTCTTGCGACCCACCAGTCCCGACTCTCAAGCACATCTCAGCTTTTTAATTTCGGTTCGTGATAAGTCTTCTTGGAAACACTCATAAAGTTTACGATTTTTATCTAAACTAGGATAAAACCACAGCGTCGCGGTGAATGGTAAACTACTTCTTATCTCGGAGACCGGAAAGGTACAGTTTCTCCGTTCCCACCAGCTGAAATATTGTACATCATATTGATTCTTATTTCCTGTTGTAAATACCACAATTTACTTAGCAAAAGTCATGTTTTATGTCGCATCTGGAAATACGTTTTATGACTGACCGAGTGATCCCGGACATTATGGCGCACTTATTTGGTGTCCAGTCTCTCCCTAGTTTGTAGTTTATGGGGTGACCATGGCAATGACCTTGAGCAAGACAGAGCTGAGGAATAGCTTAATGCGCAGCTCTACACTAGAACGGATTCCCAGAGTTTTGCGAATCGGGGTTTTTCGTCCGCAAATGATTAGGGAACTTAAGCAATGACGATGCAACGCCGTGGATGACACCTTGCTAAAAAGGGATTCATACCTTACCCTCGAATGCCGTAACTGTGTGGATCTGATCACCACGCCCATCAGTCTACAAACCTGCCAAGGTCAGATATGCAAAGACACGACAAGTTAGTCACTGCGGTTCACATTCTCCAAAATACGTAGAACTTTCTTTGTCTTTTCACGTTGATGTTTTGCAGATAACGGTTTAGATATGTATCAAAGTTCGAAACGCATGTGCAGAACCATTATTCTGCTCATTAAACTGTTTCTGGGTGACGTTCTTGTTGGCGTGGCTTTCGTGGTTTGCCAAAGCTCCCCATAAATGGGAGAAGACATGCTTAACAGCTTAACAACTTTCAAAGTGTTATCGAACCTCGAGTCCAGGACGCATGCCTTCCACATTTACAGGCAGAGGCCCTTGGGATTGAGGTTTTTCTGATTGGACAGTGGAAAGAGTATCCATCTACAGCAGCAATGGCTTATCGGTCTTTTCAGGTGCATTTTCCCGTCTGCTGTTTGTTTGTAGTTAGCTTCTTCTGTTCGATCACTGCTATAAAAATGTAACAAACCAGCTGTATCTTTGAATGCCGCTCGAGGAAGCAGTGACAGGTTACCAGCACTCGGTTTAAAAGTTAATGACTACACTTCACCTTGTATGTCTGATGTCTTCCAGCAGAAGAAGATAATCTAGATCAGAGTCTTTTTCTTCCAGACATTTTCAATACATTCATATTGGATTTTTCCCGACGAGTTCGTTTTATTTTTCTTTTTGTCCATTGAAGCTGACACGCGTTCGTCGCTGGAGGGTACTTCCAGTATTGTGCGAATATTCCTGTTGTCTTCACCCTTGGTGTCTGTGATATCTTCTCTACGACCACGGTGGGGCCAAAAGGCCTAAAAATGGGTCATTTAGGGTAGTTTGGTATCTTTTTGTATTTCTTAACCAAGCTTGGCATATGAACTTGCGTTGTGTTCCCGATTTTTTCGACATTAAGACCGACACAAAATCTTAAATGATGGCGTCACAAATATCCTTGATAAAAGGTTTCTTTTTTCAGGAAAAAAAAATATGCTCTTTGAAGAACTTTGAGGAGAGGAATTAAATGCCGAAAACCATTCCTTGCTATGCCAAAAGCTTAGTGAGTTATGGCACGTTAAAACAAAAATCTTTGTCCCCCCCCGGAAACCTGCCAAGCTATACTCTTTTCAGAAATCCAACCTCGTTCCCAGGGCCTTTTCCCTGACTTGGGCGCGGGGCCCGCCCCCGAGTCAGGGAAAAGGCCCTGGGAACGAGATTGACAGAAATCGAGACCCTTGGCAAATTTTTTTCAGCTCTTTTCTGGGAAATCTAATATTTTGCTGAGATATAATGCTTAGAGTGGCCAAAAATCGTATGAGAGTAGAATTTTAGTTTTGTGTTCTCTAGCGATATTAGGGACCTTTAGATCGGAGGACGAGGACGACTACGAGTACGAGTTTTCTGTTCTGAGCACGCGCACTTCGAAAAATGTCGGCCTCCAAACCTTATGGGCATGCTCAGTACGGAAAACTCGTACTTGTACTCGTCCTCGTCCTCCGACCTAAAGGCCCCTATTATAAAAGATTAATGAAATTGATAACGTCACATTTTATGACGTCACAAACACATTTTTTGCCGCCTTGTCAGTGACAAGAAAATCTTCCATCGTGATTTTTCGTATTACATTTGTTCTTATCATCTAGGAAACCTCATCTGCAGCATAACTGGAAATAGT